>JARYGA010045941.1:0-20857 GCA_030545235.1 Helianthus tuberosus | reverse complement strand
TAAGAACTAAACGATAGTTGAGGGACCAAAAGTGTTTAAATTGAAACTAATTATAATAAAACATAAATTAAACTCAAAACACACACTTGTGTGTGTGCTTAGTTCGATCAAAACACAGGGTGCGACACAGAGCTCCCCATCAAACCCTAAATTCTCACAAGTCTCACAAATTGAAGGTTAAGATCAATTCCAAAACGAAATCCGAGCCTGGATTAGTGATCTCCGTTGAAAGGGGGTCATAAGGTATGTGAAATTTGATAGGAAATCTCTACTTGAAATTCTGATGAACTTAGGGAATTCGAAATTTATTGATGCATGATTGTAGGTGATAAGTGGGTTTTGTGGAACTTGATAAACACTAGGATTTTGGTTGTAGCTCTAGTGTAATCTGATATTTATGAAGTGATTTCAGATTTATTGATGTTGAAATTCATATGTGATTGTCCGATTGATGTTAATTTTGGCCACATAACAAGTCACGAACTTGATAATGAATTGTGTAGAATCCTGCCTTTAAAGTGTTTGTAAAAATGCCTCAAAGAAGGCTTAAAAGTGAAATCCAAGTTAAAACGCATATTTGTAATGTGTCGGCAAACTATGCGATATATGTTAAGAAAAGAGTTCTAAACATGTTATGGTTGAACTCTATAGGAAAGGAAACCGGAGCATCTAGTGGACAAGCCGGTGGTGACGCACGTTTGAAAGGTGTGCTTTGAAGGTATGTAACTCGATTCATTACATTAAGTAAATTTCTTAATAGAACATGTATAGTTGTGTTGATCGAGGTGACAATGTTCATTTCTTGAATTAATAGGTTAACAATCGACTAGGAAGTGTTTGGTAGTCACTATAATGGAGGATTCCGTAAGTGAGCCAAACGGGTCGAATAATTGTGTAATAAGTAGTGTTAGTGTTTGATAGTTAGCATTTGGCGTTGACAATCACAAGAGCATGAAGCCATAATATTGGTAATGAAATGCCGGTGATATTAAGCCCCAGATGTTGGGTAAAAACGCCTTATGGTTACTATTGCAATGGTAACAAAATGAGTGTAAATATAATGGGTCGAACAATTGTATAGTGATTTTAGTCGTTCGGTCCATAAACCAAATTTTCGGTATAATAATTGTAATAGACACGTCCGGAAATTAAATTACAGACGTATAGGAAAAAGATCACCTAAAATGGACTTTCGGATCAAAAGTTATGACCATTTGAAGTTAAAAAGTGTAAATTTCGGAGTTGGCAGGAAATGCAGGTCACAAACCTGCACTTGCTGGAAAACCGTATCCCCCGCGCCACGCGACAGGATCAACTAGATCCGGCGCGACACGCGAGAGCCGTCGCGATACGCGACAGAATGAATGATGTCTGGCGCGACACGCAATAGACCCAATCGTGAAATTTTATTTTATTTTTGATGATTCGATGCTAGAACTCGTTTATATGCATTATATCAATGTCAAAACTAACATTTTAAGTGGTTTTGACTCTAGGTGATGATGGGGTCTTTCCGGATGGCGATCAAACATGTTTGAAGAACCGAACACGAACTTTTGAAGCTTCTGCGTTAAATTAACCTTGTTAAATAATGTTTATGTTGTAAACAATTTACTAATCATGTTTTGTATGTCTAAACTAGTTAGTAGTTAACTGGTATGTGATTACTTTAAAACTTCAATTTTGTACTTGTGTTGAAGTAAAGTACTTTTTGTATAAAATCATGCATATTTTTATTAAATTCGAATAGAAATTAGACGGTTGTTACAATGAGGACCAAAATTGACAATCTGGAAGTTTGTAACTCCCACCCCAATCGACATGTCTCCTTGGAGACATTCCTGTTCGATTTTGGCAGCCACACAAAGACAAGGGACGCGACTATTGGCTTGTATGGACACACCTCTTCACGTTTAATCACATCCACATATTCAAGAGATGCACCCGTTCATGAAGAGACGCGTCTATTCGTTTACACCTTTTAGAAACTATAAATAGGGATAGATTTCTCATTTGTAATTCATTCATTCACATTCAATTACACTCATTGTATTCAGTTTCATGTTATATTCAAGTTAGTTTATCATTCTGGGCAACACTACACACACACACACACACACACACACATATATATATATAGGGGAGGGTTATCTTGAGAACGCTAAATATTGCGAGAACCGTGAGAACGAATGAAAAAACCAATCAAAACCGATTTTTTTAATACAAACCTCATTGTAATTAAGATACAACATCAAAAAAAGAATTTACAACATAAAATAATTCATTTCTCCTTTCAAAATCACTCTTTTTAGATTTTTTACACATGTGTAAATATAACAGATTTACACATGTGTAAATGGCAAACTTACACATGTGTAAATTTTCTTTATTTACGAATTCACATAAATTTAAACGTGTCAATTAAATTTCTAACATTGTATTCGAATAATAATGATAAGTGTATAATTTTTTTTTTTAATTTGAATTGTTTTTGACCAAGTTCTCGCGGTTTTTTCATTTGTTCTCACGGTTCTCATAATATTTAGCGTTCTCATTTAAACCTTCCCCTATATATATATATAGGCTAAAGATAAAAAGAAAACCACTTTTATTGAGAAAACCCGGGAAACTCAAAGCTCCCGACTTTTTTTTTGAAAAAATTACCACACGTAATATACATGTTTTTAAGAGTTTTGGGCAAAAAAAAAATCAAAAAAGCGCCGAGTAGATATTTAAAAAAAAAATAAACAAGTTTTGGTGTAACATATGTTACATTCGCTGAACATATGTTACACCAAAACTTGTTTATTTTTTTTTTAAATATCTACTCGGCGCTTTTTCGATTTTTTTTTGCCCAAAACTCTTAAAAACATGTTTATTACGTGTGGTAATTTTTTCAAAAAAAAAAAAAAAGTCGGGAGCTTTGAGTTTCCCGGGTTTTCTCAATAAAAGTGGTTTTCTATATATCCTTACCCTATATATATAGGGGAGGGTTATTTTGAGAACGCTAAATATTGCGAGAACCATGAGAACGAATGAAAAAACCAATCAAAACCAATTTTTTTAATACAAAACTCATTGTAATTAAGATACAACATCAAAAAAATAATTTAGAACATCAAATAATTCATTTCTCCTTTCAAAATCACTCTTTTTAGATTTTTTACACATGTGTAAATATAACAGATTTACACATGTGTAAATGACAAACTTACACATGTGTAAATTTTCTTTATTTACGAATTCACGTAAATTTAAACGTGTAAATTAAATTTCTAACATTGTATTCGAATAATAATGATAAGTGTAGAATTTTTTTTTGAATTTGATTCGTTTTTGACCAAGTTCTCTTGATTTTTTCATTTGTTCTAACGGTTCTCACAATATTTAGCGTTCTCATTTAAACCCTCCCCTATATATATAAGAACATGATCAGAAGAGAACACCTCAAAGTGTGAGAACGGTGAGAACGATTCTCAGCCACAAGATCTTAGTGGTTTGTGGCTGAGATTGATGCGGTGACATTTTTGTAAATAATAGGGGTCTTGGAACTACTAAGAAGGGTAAAATAAAAAGATCCAAACAAAGGTGCACATGCTAATCACATGCCAATTTCCCCCATCATATTTAAACGACAATAACTTTTTTATACGTGATTATTTTTCGAAAAAAATTACACCATAAAACTCAACATTTTTTTATATTTCCAACGAGTATACTATTGATATACTTTTCGGAAAAAAAAATTAACTGGGTTTTATAGCGTTTTTTTGAACTGGGTGTTTTATGGCGTTTTAGACTAGGTATTTTCATGGCGTTTTTCTGAACTAGGTGTTTTTATGGCGTTTTAACTAGGTATTTTCATGGCGTTTTTCTGAACTGAGTGTTTTATGGCGTTTTCCACTGAGTTTTTTGCATGACGTTTTTCTGAAATGAGTGTTTTATGGCGCAAATTATGATTTTTCTGAGCTTAAAAAATATTAATTTAGGCGGTTAGAAAAAAAAATGTTTTTTTTTAGTATGGCTAAAAAAATAGTTTTTTTGAGCTGTTGTAAATTATAGCTCAAAAAAATAGCTTTTTTTGGCGTGATGTTTTAACCGGGAGCTTATGGCGTTTTTTGAGCTATATGGCTCAAAAAATGGGTTTTTTTTGAGCTTTTGTAAATTATAGCTCAAAAATTAGCTTTTTTTGTTATGGCGTTTTAACTGGAGCTACATGGCTAAAAAATGGTTTTTTTGAGCTATTGTAAATTATAGCTCAAAAAAATAATTTTTTTGGCGTGGCGTTTTAACTGGAATCTTATGCGTTTTTTGAGCTATATGGTTCAAAAAAATGTTTTTTTGATATGTAAATTATAGCTCAAAAAAATAGTTTTTTTTTTTTTGTTATGACGTTTTAACTGGGAGCTATATGGCTAAAAAAATGGTTTTTTTGAGCTGTTGTAAATTATAGCTCAAAAAATTAGCTTTTTTGTTGGCGTTTTAACTGGGTATTTTCATGGTTTTTTCTGAATTGGGTGTTTTTATGGCGTTTTATTTGAACACCCAGTTCATGTGAGTGAGTTTTTTTTAAATATTACCCCTTAGTGTAATTTAACATCAATTCCACATGTCACCACCAAAATCGTTCTCACCGTTCTCACACTTTTCACCGTTCCCTCTAAATCCTAACCCTAATATATATATATATATGGGAACGTGATCAGGAGAGAACGCCCAAAAGTGTGAAAACGGTGAGAACACATCCTGGCCCAACACGTGGGGCGGGACATGGTGGTCAGGGTCCGAGGGATATTTTTGTGTTTTCAATCTTCTTTTATTTCCCAACGCGGTATAATATTTTCTGGCGTCTAAGATTTTTTTGGCGTTAATTGTATTTATTAAACTTTTTGGCGTTAAATTAATTGTTTTTGTGTCACATAGATAATTTTTTGGCGTTATAGCGTTTTCTCTGGTCAATTTTTTAGCGTTTTTGTGGCGTTTTGTATAATAATTCACTACGAGTCATTAATATTTTCATAAGTTAACAATAAAACCAAATGTTTTTTTTTTGGCGTTTAGTGATTTTTTTGGCGTTTAATACAATTGACAAGTTGATTTGCCAGCACCCGTTCTCACAGTTTTCACACTACTAGCGTTTTGGTGTTTGTAGTTTTTTGCGTTTTATATAATAATATATTTTATTTGTAGAGAATTAGATAACAAAACAACAGATAACTTGATAACAAAACAATATAAAATGAAAAAGAAAAAAAATAAAAAAATGATAATTTAATTTCTCTTCCGAATCTTCACTGTCATCAGCTCCTTCTTCTTGAATTTGTTTTGGCGTTTTGAACCTTTTGAATACCTTAACTAGATGCCAACTTTTCTACATAAACCCCGTCTTTTTCAGACGAACCTGCTTAGTGGCATCCTGTTTTTTGGTGTGATATTCTTGTTTGGTGCCATGTCATTAAATATCAACTCTTGCTTGATGCTATTTGTAATAATGGAGTCCAAAATAGCATTTTACACTTGTGTTGATCCCTTTATTCCATGCCTATATTCATCAAGAACAAAGCTCTCATGATGGCATATCACTACCATCAGTCTCTTTTTCTTGAATATTTGTCCATCTCATTTAGCAAAATATTATTGAGATAACCCCCTCAGAAGAAGAATCCATTCAGTGAAAGCTTTGCCACCTGTGGTTATTTTAACTAACATTATTTGGCGTTTTAAAGTGAGTAGTTTCTAGAGGATATGACGTTTGTTTTTCTGGGTGAGATCAATTTCATTGTGTATAGACCCCTCTCCTATAGGAGTTTTTTGACGCGTAGTTTAGGCGAGAATTTTTTATTGTAATAAATGATAGTAATAAAGTAACCGTCTTTTCAGTTACTGTTTTTGTATTTACTGTTTTGATCAGCTTTTATCAGTTTTATAGGTGATAGACGTTCCATCTTCTAAGTTTGACGTTTTTTTAAATGGCGTTATGTAAACCAAGATGACAAAATACAATAACGGAGAAAATAAAATATTAAGCAGGATTTTTTTTGGCGTTTTTTAAGGAATAACCTTTTTTAGTATTTTTTTTTTTGACGTTTTGCTAATAAAGAGATAAATATATCATTTAATTATCTTTAAAAAAAAGATTACACAGAAGAAAAAAAAGAGGAAAAAAATTAAAAGCCTTCGTCAGAAGGTACTTTATCCGAAAAGTATCCATCACTTGCGCCATCTTCTTCCTCGGAGTTTTCATCTGGATCTTCATCCATGTCATCACCTTCACCTTCATCAGCTTCTTGTTACTGAAGATTCTGAAGACTCCACTTAAACATGTCTTGCATTAACTCCAATTTTGAGTCAATTTCTATGTTCGTACAAGTGGTGTTATGCAATTCTTCAATGAAACCAATACCCTGCTTTGTCATGATGTTTTCAAGTCAGTAGACTTCCTGCTCTCCGCTGTCGTATGTAATGGTCACCATGTCTGTTTCATCATCAAAACGCCATGATGTCATGACAGGGCCCGGCTTCACATCTACTTTGATTGGTCCAAATTTCCTGGTTAATGTTTTCATAAGCATATGTGTTTCATGGCATTCATTGTCTAAAGCGATGCCAAGGGATAAGATACCGCTCTGTACCTCTTCTTCCATCTTTAAAATTGCCCTGACCGTCTTAATAATCAATTTATTAATATAACTTATTCTTATTTTATGCAGAATAAATGAAAATGATGAAGTAAAAAGACGTGTTTGATTATTTGTGCTAACTAAGGAGACATTGTCAATTATTTGTGTTTTTCATTTAAATCTTTTACATTGGAAGGGCCAAAGTTTAACCTATTGATACACTTTTTCACTTTGTTTATGTATATTTGTCTAAGGGGCTGTTTGGTTGCCTCTGAATGGTCATTAAGAGGCTACCTCTTAATGGAACCATTAAGAATTTTACCAATGAGAAGGTAAAAGAATGTGACATGTGATGATTTACCATTCAGAGGTTACCTCTTAACCATTCAGACTTGAGGTTACCTCTTATTCATTCAGAGTTTTTAAACCATTAAGATGTAGCATCTGAATGGTCATTAAGAGGCTACCAAACAGCCCCTAAGTGGATAAAATCCGTGATTTGTTTTCCTAGATTGAAAATACACTTTTTCACTTTGTTTATGTATACATGTCTAGCTGGATAAAATCCATATTAATTTTACAAAAATGTCGATTAATTATTTTTTCTGAAAACCGTAACAAGCCTAAACCTCCTTCCCCAAAAATCTCCCCCAAAACTCAAACCCCTACAATCTAATATAATCCCACGACTTCCCACATTCAATCTGCCGTTTGCTGCACTCCATCACAACCCTAATTCTCCAAAAAAAACTCACCCCTCAAACGCCCCCAAAACCCCACAGCGCCATCGCTCCAGCCAACTGTTCTGACTCATCAACCCCTCAGACGCCGGCCTTCGTCACCCCTCAAACGACACCTCCAGTTCCGAAACCACATCTAAGAGCGAGGTGATGAAAGCCCTTAACCTTCTGTTTGATAAATTTCATTATTTATATGTTTGGGTTTAACATTTGTTGTGGTTGAGGGTATAAAAATATATATACTTGGTCCAGATTCTTGTTTGTATTGCACGTGTAGTTTTTCCGGAATATGATTCTTAGTGTATTGCACGTATGGTCCAGATTCTCATTTCATCAATTAGTGTAGGTTTGTGATCAATTTTGATATGTTTGTCCATGTTTGTTCTGAATTGGTGTATAGGCATTATGCCTAGTGGAGATGGAGATGGATATGATCGGGTGATTCCGCTGGTGGCACAATAATACTCCAATAGAGTAATCCAAATTTGCTGTTAAAAAAACATAAATTACTTTGGTTTGATATGACAAAAAAGGGGATACAAAATAACTTTTTATTTATTTTTTTATGAAATATATCTTCCTCAGTTTTATAATCTTAAATAGCTTTAACATACTTTAATTTATTTTTAAAATATAACGTGGAGTATATAATGTTTATTGTTGGTTTAGTTTATTGATATTAAATAGCTTTAACACACTTTACTTTATTTCATACTTGAATCTGAGTATGTTAGGGCATGTTGGAGAGTTAAACTTACCCATGGGAAGGGCTAGGTTTAGTTAGATTTATAGTTACAGAAATGCACCAAGGTGTGTTCATATGTAGTCTATTTGGCTTATATGGATATCAAGGACCAATTATTGCATTGTCTACGTATTAAAAAACAAACTCACCTAGTGCTCTTAATATACTATCTTGACAATATCACCAATTTAATCTTCAGTACGGTTTGGTACATAATGAATGATAATTTAAACAAAATAAGTACTTAAACCTACAACAAATATATGCATTCTTTGATTGTTGCAAAGACAAGAAAAGTGTAATTGTGTAAGGGAAGTTTCGTGCAAAACTACACATTGCAATCTGAATATTTCGCTCACTAACCAACTATAAATGTAGTATATGTATATGCGTATTTGATCTTATTTCAACCTCTAATAAAGTTAAACTTTTTTCTTATGTATGTGAACTCTAGGTATGGCAAGAAAACATTCTCAAGAAGATACCCGAGAACTAGGAAAAGATACAAAAAAAAAGGCAAACGTGCACGTGGGATTGCTTGTTTTTCAAAGAAGATACCCGAGCACAAGAGGCATATGTATTTTGATAAAAATAACAAATCTTATGGTGACCTGCTTTCAAGATTGAGGTCATGGTATGGGATGATGGTTCAAAATATCAGATGGAAGACCAGGAGGACGAATACTTTGATCGTCTATGGTTGGAGACCAAGGTACGTATTATATTTTAACATGTTAGAAATCTAAAATAGTTATAAATTAATTATTATGTTTTACATGGTGTTTTCTAAATTTTAGAAATATTGGACGACTACTATCGATGAACCTAGAGAGTATATGAGGAGTTGGGCTATAAGACTTGGCATGAACTTTAGATCTCGACTTGTTAGAGATTATGTAAAGGAAGAACTAGATGCTTGTTACACATATCCATTTATTAACCGTGGTCATTGGGATGAATTTGTTGAAATAAATACTAGCAAGGAATTTCTGGTATGTTTATTATTATTATTATTTTTCTTGTTATAAATATTATTATATGTATACACTTGCAAGTCATTAATTACATTATGTTTATTTGTGTGAAGGAACGAAGCGAGAGCAAAAGCTAGTGCTGCCAAGAACAAACATGTGCCCCATACGGGACGAGGCGGGTGGGATTTTTTGAAAAAAAAGAAACATATTATATTGCCTCAACTTGAATCAGTATACAAAGAAATTAAAAGTATTCAAAACTCACGTTCTAAGTTGTATTTTGCCGGTAGAGCCAAATATGACAAAGAAACCCAGTTGTATGAACATGAAGATGATGCATATTTGGAGGCTCGTAATTCTCCTATATATTAATAATCGAATGTAATGAACAGTAAACGTCAGGGGTATTTAAGGGTTTTTTACCACATAAAAAAAACACCGGCGGTAGAAAGAGACAGACAGAGAGTGCACGACAGAGGGGGAGAGAGAGAGCGCGCGATGGAGGCAGAGAGGCCCGGCGGTCATGGAGGAACCAGCTATGGTCTCCGGCCGATGGTAATGTTGTCGATCGTCGCTGAATGGGAACTTGACGGCCGGGGGTTCTAGGGTTCCGGCGGCAGTGCCGGAACCGACCTACATCTGCCGCTCACTACCATCAGGAGGTTACACACATGTCAGCGCCCGTTTCCCGCTTATAGGCTTAATACCACCGATAACCACCGCCCTGCCCCAAACGCGAGAAAGGGGCGTCAATGGTGTTCTTTGTGGTTTGAAAGGGGGGATCGGGGTGGCTATTGTGGCAATAGCGTGCGACGAGTACTGTAATTGTGGCCAGAGAAAGAGACTGGGTTGCCCCACCGGCGTCACCACGACCTCCATCACCATCGCCACGGCTGCCATATCTCTGACGTCAACCTTGACGGTGGTGTTGCTACATGAGTAATGGCAGCGAAGATTGAGGGTTTTAAGGGAGAGTAGGTCGACGGCTAAATCGATGAACCCTAAATCGATAATCGGTCTCATCTCACTAAATTTCGATTTGCTTGTTGTTCTTCAATCAATCGCCGATAGGAACTCTTTACATTTGTTTTTTGCCCAGGTAGGGTATGTTTGGCAAAAGTAGCTGGTGGCTGCTAGCTGGAAGCTGTAAGCTGGTAGCTGGTGGCTGGAAGCTGGTAGCTGTAGCTGGTAGTTAGTAGCTGTAGCTTTTTAGATATATTTGGTGTTTGGTAGAGTAGCTGGAGCTTTTAATAAAATGTATAAAATGACCAAAATGGACATAACTAAAAATTTAGAAAGTTGATGCATTAAAAAGTTTCCTATTTTTAGAGGTTAAAATAGTCATTTTTTCCCTAAAAGCTTGTAGCTCCTTCTAAACGCTACTAGTAGTAGCGTTCAACCAAAAGCTTCAAGCTCCTAACCTAAAAGCTTAAAGCTCCTTCAACCAAACAAGACTTTTTATTGAGTAGGAGCTTTTTCTTAAAAGCTTAAAGCTAGAAGCTCCTAAAAGCTCCTAAAAGCTCCATGCCAAACATACCCGTAAGCTTCAAGTTTTTGACAGTTTTTTTGACCATTTGCACTCACTATGCTCCTGTTAGCCAAGGTTTGAGTTCCTCAATTCTTACTTATTTACAGGAAGTAGTTTTAAATATTACTCGTATGTCATTTTGTGTACTTAAATGATGAAATTGAGTCTTGATATTGGTTTTGGTATTAATGTAGAACTCTTAAATTCCCCTGCAACTTTTAGAGGTATAGCGAAGAGAAGGACCATTAAGAAGGACAACTAAAGCTCAAATGCGGTTAGTTTTTTTTAATCACTGAAGACTATTTATGTGCAATTGGTTTTAGGGCTCCGCCAGTCAACTTTCAGCCACCATTGTTATATGTATCTTCTTTTTGGTGTGATGATTTCGATCTATTTGATCAGTTGAATATGTTTTTGACGTGTACTTGGATTTTGCTCTAGGATTGAAGGAGCATATAGGATGATTTTGGAGATTAAGGGCTTGGACGACAGTTTCAAGGTAAGTTGTCTTTTTTGCTAGAAATTGGTTTCTATTTTACGATCTATGATGTAGAAAGTAAATAGGTTTAGTTTAGGATTAACATTAACCATATATGGATGCTGATTTTTAAGAATAGTGAATTAGGTTCTAAATTTTTTTTTATTGAATATGATTGAGAGTGATTGTTCATGGCCATGCTGCTATGTTTTCAAATTGGTTGATAGAAAATCGTTGTCACTGTGAATTAAGAGTCTAAATAAAACGATGATTTTTTATACGAAGTTTTTTTTTTTGTTGATTAAAAGGAAATCATCTTCAGATTCCTCACTTATGATGTTTATTTATATGTGACTGACTTCAGAGTTGCTATGTGTTTATGGACCGGTGTTCAATTCTTCGGTATGCTATTAATTGCCCTGATATTTGTGCCAGTTATAAGATAAAGCCTCATAATGCCCAAAAGTTGATACCACTACACCCGTTATAAGATAATGCCCGATATTGCCCAAAAGCTTACTGGACCGCCACATGGCGGATAATGCCCAAGGGTGGGGCATTATCTTCTCCCTCTCACTACACATGGTCTTAGCTTTGGGTTTTTTTGATTTTTTCTTTGGATAACATTAATATGAGATGCAACCATTGAAATTTCATTTTTGTTTTTGTGGAAGAAGATTTGCTTTTGTAAAAAAAAAATTTGAAACCTAACCCTAGGGCTTGTAAATAATAATTGTAGAGCTCTACCCTGTTTTAATAGTTTTCATGGGTCATTGTTGCTTTCTTATAGCAAAGGTTAATTTTGCATTTACAAATTATACATAGAAGACTTTAAAGGTTTTGCTGAAATCTATGTGTGTTAAGGTACAAAACAGTATATTTCAGATCCAAAATTTCTAGGTTGCTTTGAGTTATGTCTTACAAATTGCTAATTTTGGTCTTTATGGTTATTAATCTCATATGATTCATCACATATAACATAAAGAATTAGTTTAATTGGTCCATCACCTTCTTGCTCCATATCCATTAGTCAAGTGTTGAAATAATGTGCACTAGATTTATAGCAAAATGCACCGGTCCATTAGTTATTATTATTTTTTTTACTTCAGATGAACCTATTAAATTAAGATTTATACTTTAACAGTTTTGCTTACATTGTTACCTATTAATTTGTTTTAAAATTTGTAGAATGTCTTCTTTCGAAGAATGAAGAATCAACTGGTGAAACTATATGATATTAATAAACCTCATATTGATTTAAATCTGCTGGGAATTCATCAATTAAGCTATGGCAAATCGCATGGGAGAGCCATTGTTAGGATATCTAACTCAGAAAGAAACAGAGGTAAAGCTTCCCCGACCAACTAGGTTAAGAACAAAACCCCAGCCCCGATACAAATCATTGCCTAACAGAGTCTGCTTGAAGCGAGGGAATGCCAAGAAGCTGAAACCCGACCAACAAAACTGATTATCACCGCTTATTAGGAGAGTAAGGTGGAACAAAAGTGTGTGGATGAAGTATGCTAAGAAGGATTTCAATTGTGCTAGGAGTGTTTGGGAGCGTGCACTTGATGTCAATTGAAGCAACTAAAGGGTGGTGTTACAGCATGTCCAAGATGTGGTCAATACCAGAGGTCGATATTGAGTCGATTTGTACGCGTGACGGCACAAAGAAAAAGCGAACACAATGCAAGTTACACACCATTTAAATCCATTATCCAAATTGATATTGAATACGCTGACACATACATGTACAGGTACCGAATCATTGCGACAATCTCGGACAACACGGGAAGCATGTCAAACAATTATTTTCGACGGTGCAGGGAGACAGCTGTTAGCATGACATGCGATGAGTTGGCTGCGACTGAGGACCCCATGAAAAAGTTGTACTCAGTTATGGAAAAGGAAGCATTTATGATTATCCAGCTGCTATATGACAAGAAAATGCGCACATTGAAATCTGTTGTCAACAAAGCAGAGCAATGTGCCAGCTTTGTCAAAAATGTAGTCAATGGTCGTATGCTATATGCTGGTAATGTATGCCTGAACGTACCATATTTTGTACGCTACGTTTGTTAATAGCAATGTCATAACTTGATGACAGTTACTTATGAACTTATAGCTCGCACCCATAACTAAATTAAAGCAACACCTTATGTCGCGCAACGCGCGAGGGTTCGAATACCCCTAGTTTGGTAAATGATTGTATTTTGCTTGATTTGTTAATATTATATTAGATTATTTAACAAATATTTTTATAGCTTGAAAAGGAAAAAAATATGATGGAGGATGAAAGTTATTATAAAATAAACCAGACCCGCTAGTTCAATTTCTTGGAACTTGAGCACCCAGGGCGAGCACGAACGGTATCCGGGTTCATAGGTAATGACTATGTCTGTGTGTGTATATATATATTGTTGAATATATTTATAGAAATTGATGCTGTTGTATTGAGTTGTAGGACATACTAGGGTTCATGGAGGACTATATAAAATGTGAGCCAAGACTCAATACCACAAGTAGACAAGGGGCCAACCTTTTGTGGCTCTAGCTATGGGTCTAATGGACAAGTCCACTATCCGCCAATTTTGGTAATACATTTATAGTTTGCTAAATTTAAATGTTATATATATATATAGGTAAAGGATCATGTGCATTAATTCAGAAGTGTGAGAAGTGTATTATAACACTATATAACACCATATAGACACAGTATAACACTATGTAACACCATATAACACCGTATAACACTATGTAACACTATATAACATTATATAACAAATATAACACTATATTTTGTCAAATAGCATGTCTATGATAGATGTATAATGTTATATATTGTTATATATAGTGTTATAATACATTTCTCACACTTCTGAATTAATGTACACTATCCCTACCCTATATATATATATATATATATATTAAAAGTGTTCAAAATGGTTTGTAGAGTCACACTGAATGTGAGTTGTTAATGAATATGGTTGATAGGTTAGAGACGGTGGCTTATGGTATGGCATGGCCTAGCACGTCAACAATGATAGATTCTAGCCCAATATCTGAGGGTTGTGTCAAGGTGGAAGTGGATGATATTGTTAATAAACATAAGAAGTCGGAAGTCTATTCAGTCACCAAAACAAGTGAAATTAAATTTGTTGAAGATTTGGTTCTTCAATATGTTCAATGGCCAAGATATGCAATAAGGGTATAATATAAATATATTTTAGTATATCAATAGTACTATAAAAGCATGTCACCGAACGCCCTCATTGTGAACTTGCGCCGTGGGTCATAGAGTCATAGAGGCGCCTCACCATTGGTAGCCAACTCAATAATACATGATGATGACGCCACAAAGACTTCAGCTTATCATCCACACTTACAAATGGTAGCTGGCCCATTTACTCTTATATCTTTGGTTAATTTAGTTATATTTGTTAGTGTCCTAACATTTTGTTTGCTATTCAGATTGACGAAGACGATCACCAACTTCCAAGTCCACTTGAAATTAAGGATGAGCTCGGTACCGACCGGAACCGAAAGTACCTGTAACGAAAATCCTCAAAAGTGGGTACCGATACCGGTACCGAATATACCCGGTACGGTTCGGTACCGGTACGATACCGGTATTTGAAGGTAAAAACCGGTAAATACCGGTACCGTACCAGACCGGTACCGAAAATGTCAAAAGTCGGTACCGAAAAGGTACCCGGTTTGGTAAATTCGGTACCGGTACCGGGTCCATTTTGCTCATCCCTACTTGAAATGGAAGATCAAGATCTTTTTAAAGGCGGTTTTGTAAATATGGTTAGTTTTCAAAAACTTGTTTATATAACAATTTGTATATATAGATATATATTTTTTATATACATATATACGTGTATGTGTGTACACATATATTTATTTACTAATGTTTTTATAATGATTTTTAGTTAGCATCTATGGAGCAGCAACAAATTGCTACAAATGCTCACATACATGTATTCAAACCCGTAAAGGTACCCGAACCTGTATCCGCATTGGATACCTATATGGGAGCATTTGAAGCAGTTTGTTGTGGCTTCATGGATACCAACTAAAAATAATTATTAAAACATTAGTAAATAAATATATGTATAAAGAACATATATATCTATAACACAAATTGTTATATAAACAAGTTTTTGAAAACTAAGCATATTTACAAAACCGCCTTGAAAAAGATCTTGATCTTCCATTTCAAGTGAACTTGGAAGTTGGTGATCGTCTTCGTCAATCTGAATAGCAAACAAAATGTTAGAACACTAACAAATATAACTAAATTAACCAAAGATATAAGAGTAAATGGGTCAGCTACCATTTGTAAGTGTGGATGATAAGCTGAAGTCATTGTGGCGTCATCATCATGTATTATTGAGTTGGCTACCAATGGTGAGGCGCCTCTATGACTCTGTGACCTACGGCGCAAGTTCACAATGAGGGCGTTCGGTGACATGCTTTTATAGTAACTATTGATATACTAAAATATATTTATATTATACCCTTATTGCATATCTTGGCCATTGAACATATTGAAGAACCAAATCTTCAACCAATTTAATTTCACTTGTTTTGGTGACTGAATAGACTTTCGACTTCTTATGTTTATTAACGATATCATCAACTTCCACCTTGACACAACCCTCAGATATTGGGCTAGAATCTATCATCGTTGACGTGCTAGGCCATGCCATACCATACCATAAGCCACCGTCTCTAACCTATCAACTATATTCATTAACAACTCACATTCAGCGTGACTCTACAAACCATTCAACACTTTTAATATATATATATATATATATATATATATATATATATATAACATTTAAATTTAGCAAACTATAAATGTATTACCAAAATTGGCGGATAGTGGACTCGTCCATTAGACCCATAGCTAGAGTCACAAAAGGTTGGCCCCGTGTCTACTTGTTGTAGGATCGTTTTGCGACCCGAATGAGTCGTTCATAAGAGATTTTATCAGTTTCAGAGGCGGAAACTAAGAAACCGACGTCGAAACAGCTTGCTTATCACTTTAAACACTGATTATATTGATATTATAGCAATTACAATCAGTCTTCACACCGGCAGCACCTCGGTATGGAATTCACGAACTGTTACAAATGAACTAACCACTAGCCTATTTATAGTAATCTGAGTTCGCTTGAAATGAACAAGTCTGCTTCAAGCGAAACCCACTAAAATTCTTTCAAACGAAACCCACATGACTTTGACTTTCAAGCGAAACATAATATTCTGTCTTCAAGCGAATCCCATGTTTTGTGTGTTGACTTGTCATGATGAGGTCACTATTATGATGTCATCATCAAGATTGATGACATCACTCTTGATTAGATTCGCAACGCAAGCCGAGACTCGATATAAGACGAAGTCGAAAGATGAATGCACCAACAGACTCCCCCTTAGATGTTGACGAGTCTTAAATGTCGAGGCTTCAACGTCTTCAGTCTTAACGCTCTCGGAACATATACCAGGATCTTCTCTTTGGCTCTAGCCTCGTTAGACTCCCCCTCTCATCATGATGGGATCGCCGTCTGGAATTAGTTATTACCTTGAGATCAATTCCTGGCTTTATCTCTGTTTAAGCTCATCACCTACACAATTCTCATCAAAACATAAGTTTTTACTTAAATCAATAAGAAAAACTTATTAGAAATAGTTCCATCAAGTTCAAATTAATGACCCTGATTAACTAATCTCAACTTCTTTCTCAAATCAAAATTTTCAATTCAATACACATACTCCCAAACCAGTTCATCATGTTCAGCACTCGGAATTTTGAAAAACAGCTCTTCAACATCAGTTGTCGAAAATCTTTTTGTATTTTTCAAAATTTATGCTAAAACATACTAAAATCTTTTTGTTTTTTTTAATATAATGAAATGCAGAGAAAAAATATTTACAGAAACTATTTTTGTGAGTTTGTGCAAGAGGATCATATCAGTTTATGAGCACAATCACCAACACCGTTAAGCTTTAAACATTTTAAGCTCTAAACGATTCACATAGATTGATGATATTGTTATCCACTTAAACTCAATCTAAAAACTTTCGAAATGCTTACCGATACGTTAAGGTATATTAATATGCACTAAATTCTTATGGACCCCACGATCTCAGCATATCCCCTCATCATGCAATACACTGACTCAAGTAATGCCTTTAAACTTTTATCAACTGTGATTTGTGCAAAAACAAAGCAGAATGTTTAAACATTAACAATCAGGTTGATACTTCTGTATACGCAGAGAAAGTCCAATGTTTAAACAAAATAAGAAAAATAAAACAAGTTGAAGTTGTTTAGGCTTTAACCACCAGGTCGATACTCCCGTATACGCAGAGGAGGTCCAAAGCTTAAACGAAACACCAAAGAAAATAAAGCAGAACGTTTAGGCAACAACATCCAGGTCGATACTCACGTATACGCAGAGGATGTCCGATGCTTAAACAAAATAAAGAAATAAAACAAGTTGAAATCTTTGCAAAATGAAATGCACAATCACAGCGACTTTTTAGCAAAGTTGTGAAAGTTCACAAACTTAACCAGCTTTATGTCTTTCGACAATCAGCGATTACCGAGTAGGCACACAATCAAGAAGGACAAAACTAAGTACTATGCTTTCGACCATATTTCCCACTAGAACTAGGCTTTTTCATTTAAGTTTGTATCGTTGTCGCAAATCTACTAGTCTAGCTGAGCCTATCGTCACATCTTTAGTAAGATCATTTATCACATTTTAACTTTCCATTTCTTTAGCATGTTGTGACCGTCCACTGATGTACTATCATTTCCTCTTTTATACAACAAAAACTCATTTTTCATTTTATCATGTTTTTGGCTTTTTCAAATTTTCAAATGTTTTTGGATTTTCTGAAAAAATATACTCCCCCTAAAATACAAATACATCTAAAGAAAAATGAAAACAAACTGTACAAGAACATGACAACTGATTATCGAATTGCCTCAATTCGCCATCCACTTGGCATAAACAATCAGAACTCCCCCTCACAACAAACTATTTTCCCATTATGATCTCAAAACACTTAAGTTTGTTTTAATCAAAATGGTTTTTCCAGAAAATAAGTTGTGTTGATTTTGTAAAACCATTAGTAGGTTAGGGGTTTGGTTCATCACATTGTTTTTCAACCACTTGTAGGAAATCAGATACAACTTAATGTCCCTGATTTACCACTTGTAAGATCAATCCAATCAAGCATTTTCAACCAATCATGATCTGTTGGTTGAATTCTCAAGATGCCGATTCCTACTCCACACTTACCAACCTGGGAGTTCCGGCAATTCACACTTATACAAAAACAATTTTCATACACAATGAAAGATGCCGATTCATGCTCCGCAATTACCAACTTGGGAGCTCCGGCAAGTCAGGTTTTTCATTTAAACAGTTTCACCCAAGCCTGACGGTCCTTGGGTGATTTTGAATTCTTGTTCAACAATGGTGGAAAATTTGCATCATCCATTGTTAGACCAGAATTCTCAACTTTTACCTCAACACATGGCTCTTCTGGTTTTACCATACCAGAATCATTGCCTGAATGTGGCTTGTCTGACTTTGATGAGCCAGATTCATCGCCGACATGTGGCTCCTTTGTTTCCACAGAAACAGATTCATTGCCACAAACTTTCTTCTTCTTCTTTCCCTATTTCGTCCTCAGATTTGTATCCGATGAATGCGTTTTGCTTGATTTGTTGTTCTTGGTTGAGCAAGACGATTTATCAGAACTTTTATCTGTTTTACCAGTTGTATCCGAGGGCAAAATCTTCTCCAGATACTCTCTGGCCTTCTTCCTCTTCTTCCTCAGTCTGTCTTTTTGCCCCTGTGAAAGCTTCACTTTCTTTTCTTGAACTTTAGGTTCTTGACCCTTCTGTTCTTTGGGCTTGACATTGACTGCTTTCTTCACCTGCTTCTGAGATTCAGCCCTCGATCGTTTCATTGATCTCATTGAGCAATCTCTAGCAATATGGCCAATGATATTGCAGTTAAAGCATCTCCTTGACTCAAATCTCCAACTCTGGCAGTTAACAGCAATGTGTCCTTGATAGCCGCATCTGTAACACACTCTGTTATCGTACCAGTCACCATTTTCAGTCCAAACATTTAGATCAAAGCACTGTTTGGCTTGGTGATAATCTTTCCTCCTCTTGTTTGCTAGATTTGGCTTTTGAGCACTGTGGTCAAACCTGCACCACTCATTACCAACAATTTTTGAATTTTTATTTTTTATTTTTTTTTAATTTTTGATTGCGATTGGATGATCGATCTGATGAGTTGTTATTCTCTTTTTGAACATTTTTCAAATTTTTAATTTTTTGTTTCTGTTCCACTTTCTTCTTCAAAGGTTTTTGCTTAGAGCATTCTTCTTTTTCGGTTGATTGTGGAACAGTTTCTTGAAATTTTTCTTTTAACTTCAAAAATAAATTCTTTTTGTCAATTTTTTCATTTTCATCATCAGATTTCTCATCATAATCTTCAACTTTGACTTTGTCAAAGTTTGTGACATCGTCACTTATTGGAACTGAATTAACTGGTTTAGGACAAGGAATAGCTGAAGTATTTTCAAAAACCTTCAACTTTTCTTCCCATTCTCTGATTTTACCTTCTAACTCTTTGATTTTCTTTCGAGCACATTCAGCTTCTTTTTCAAGTCGAATAATCGTCTGAAGATGAGAATTTATCATTTGTTGCTTTTCAATGTTATTCTTGCTAAAAACATATCTCCCATCTTCAAGAATTTTTATTTGACTTTGAAATTCTTTTTCAATTTTTGATTTTTCATTTCCAAAACTTTTAATTTTATTTTCAAAAATTTTATTTTCTAATGTCAAACTGTTCAAGTCATTTAACAGTTTAACATTTTCAGATTTAAGCTTTTCACAATTTCCCTGCAATATACGGATCTGGTTAATATCAACTTTCTTCTCATCCCTCAACTTTTTGACTTCCAATGTCAAACTTTCTGCATCTTTCAATTATCAGCCTTAAAGTTGTCACATTTAGAGCACACTGATTCTGAACTTGAAGATTCAATCTTCACAGATTCTTCATTCTTTTGAACTTGCTCTGTCTCCATCTTGTATGTTCCTGCACAAAAGATTTTAACGAAGTCAAGAGGATTCATATTCTCATCAATATAACAACCCCTCTTCATATCGTATTTCATAACATCTTTTGCACTAAGACACACACAGACTCTTTTGTTCAGTTCTACAATCACATCCAAACTTAATTTTTTCAAATTATTTTCTATCCTATTCAACAACTCTTTCTTTTTCTCTTCATTATCATATCTATGTGTTGTAAGTTTACTGATGAATTTACTTAAAGATAATTTTGAAAAACTAGAATTCTTTCTTAGATTTTCCAAAAAATCATTCCATTCAGCTGGTAATCCATTAGCAAACTTTGATACTATTTCAGCTTCTGATATCATTATCTCGTTTTCTTTCAAATAATCAATCAAACAATTAAATCTCTTCTCCAAATCAACTAATTTCTCATCTTTCTTACACAAAAAACATTCGAACCGGTTAACCCAAACATTCTTGGACAAACCTTGATAATGACTACTGAAATATCCTCGATACCAATCATTTATCTTTTCAAGATCATGGTTTTCTTTTTCATCAAAGACCACTTCCATTTTTCAAAACAATCTGTTCAACCAATCTGATTGGGCCGATCAATTAGTGGGCTGCTCTATTCCAGTC
>JARYGA010045940.1:0-21509 GCA_030545235.1 Helianthus tuberosus | reverse complement strand
CATGTTAGGTTGTGAACGAAATAGGGTTTTGAATGGCTAGGCTTAGAAGCTATTTGACTGTGTATGTGTGTTTATTTAATTTTGTTAGATTTCTTGTTGAATTTGTTTACCTTTTGAATTCTGGTTCATAATATTCATAGTAACATATGTTGTATTTTTACTTGTTTTCTAATCTTCTTCCCATATGATTATAATTAATAATATATATAAAGCTTTAATCTTGTTAGGTCAGTTCATATTTATGTTTCATTGATCCTAATTTACCCTTTACTTTTAATGTCAGATTTGTTTTTAGCCTAATGAATCTTGATCATAGTATATCTTCGCCCTTATCTTGATCTAATCGACTGTTTTGTGTCTATTTATATGATTACAGATGCATTTTCTTAGATTGGATTGAATTACGTGATGTGTTTGGATACGAAATATTTTAAATTACTAGTTGCTGTGCATGCTGAATTGTTCATTTGTTATTGTTTTAGCATAATGAATCTTGATCATAATATGTAAGTGCCCTTTTGGGACTTTTGTGGCTGTATATACGTTAGTAGGATGAAGTTGTGAAGCTTCATCATTGCTCACAATAACTTCTTCCACCATTAACTGGTAATGGTCTAGTTTGTCAAGCGCCACAATATTCTTTTGTCTATTATAACTAGACCTGGCAAACGGGTAGAGTCGGGTCGAGTTGGGTCATGGGTCAAAACGGGTTCGGGTCAAAATGGGTAAGTTAAAAAATGGGTTGTCTCGGTTCGGGTCAGAACGGGTTCGGGTCAAAATGGGTCCGGGTCAGAATGGGTTTCGGGTTGGATCGGTTAAAAAATTGCTTTTAAAAAATAAAAATAGATTGAACATCAAGGGGCAATTTGTCGGGTTGAAACGAGTCCGGGTCGGTTCGGGTTGAGTGCGGGTCAATGCTTATTGTACATTAGACAGGAAGTAACACCCTCCATAGTCAAAAGTTCACAAGGTGCAGCCCGCGTGGACGAGGCTATGTGACTCTAGAGTTGCGAACATGGAAAAATGCTTAGATGTGTAAAGATCACTTCAAGAGGTATGGTCCCAATTCTTTACCCACATGGCAAGGACCATACCACTTTTTCCAGCTTATGTGGCGCTGACATCAACGACACCATCCAGAAGCTTCCAGAAGCTTCTGGAAAATATGAAGGCAACACCAAAGATGCTCCATCCGACATAAAGGACAACACGTGTCACCAGTCATCAAGCGCCAAGTAGGCCTGCGATGAATCCAGGAGCAGTCCGACAATGCCAGTACGACGTCTCCAAAAGAGGCAAATACAGGCGCGCCACGTGTACCACTACACTGACCACAACAGAGGAGACCAAAGGGATATTCCCCTTGGTCGGACAGATGGCGCGCGTCTACAGCTGGCACCGCTGCTCCTCTCCTTCTTTACCCTCCGGCTATAAATAGGACCCTTCACCATCCAGGTTGATCATCTTGCTCTCTATATTCTCACACTTAACACACACTGTTTATTCTCCCTCAGAATAGTACTTATTCTCACGCCGGAGCACGGTTAAGAGGGAAAACCCCCATATCCCCCTCTTAACGAGACTAACGGTGTTGCTGTTTTGCAGGAACCAGGCCATTCCACGAGTAGAAAGAGAGATTGAACCCACAGAAGAAATAACCCCACAGATTAGCCTTAGTGTTAACCTGTGTTTCACCATTGGCGCCATCCGCTTTTAGCAAAAACCACCCTCATCTCTTTTTCTTTCAAAAAACACTCGTCAAAATGGCTGAACAAAACCACCCGGCAGATGGAGACGTTTCTTCTTTTGAACTCATTTCGGACAACATACACGTCCAAAGAGACCAAAGGAACGAAATTATCCAAGAAAGACCGGCGAACAACGAGTTTCCTAGTATCTTTGGAAGTACATCCAGGATCGTGGCTCAAAACACATCTGGTGCTACTTTCCAAACTCCACCCAGAATCATCACTCAAACCACAAACGGAGATACGTTCCAACCTCCGTCAGAGGTAGTCCAACAGACACCACCACCAGTGCAAACTCAGAGCCATGGAGCTGGTCCCTCAGCTCCATCGGACCAAGCACAACTAAACTTCTCTGCACTACTAGGGCTACCCGAAGGAAAAACTCTGGCTTCCTGGTATGCCGAACAAGTGGCGTCTATAAACCTTGTTTACACACAACTCAGTGCACAGCAAGCTCTGCTTCAGGCACAAGCTCACCAGTCAGCATTTGTCACTCCACCGCAAAGGCCTTTGAGCGCTCCCATGCCTCAACAGGCCAATGCATTCAATCTGCGTCCTGAGTCAGTACCTCCACCACATATCAGAAGGCCAAGCGCGCATGACACGCGCGATACGTACGGCGAGACAGAAAGCAATTATGTGCAGTATTCTCACCAACCAAAGAAGCCAATACAAAGTCGTTTAGGCCCGCGCAACATAAACGATGAATTTGAAGATGACGACGAGACGAACACAGTGTTCAGCAGGCTGCCACCAGAGCATGAAGCATACAAGCCTCGCAAACGCGCAGGTTATGACCCAAAAGCAGAGCATGATTACCCTTTGAGCTATCGTCCAGACGACATGGCTGAGAATTCAAAATTCATTTGAGAAATCGCCACGGTTGCCATCGACAAAACGAAATTGCCACACAACGTGGGCAAATACAACGGGTTGACAGACCCAGATGATCACCTTCAGGTTTTCAATAGTGCTGGAGCTACAGGTGGATGGAACTTACCAACCTGGTGCCATCTCTTCGCTCAAACCTTCGTAGGCGCAGCAAGCGTCTGGTTTGACAGCCTGCTAGCAGGGAAAATCAAATCATGGGTCGATTTCCGAGAGAAGTTCTTGGCACACTTCTCGCAACAACGACGACACACCAAGGACCCAGCCGATTGTCTGAACATATGGGGAAGAGACCACGAAAGCGTGGAAGATTTCATTACAAGATACAACAAAGAATGTTTGGAGATTGGCGATGTAGGCGAGAAGATGATGCGCGCACACTTCATGCGGGCAGTCAAGTGCGATGATTTGATCAAGCGTGTAAAAGGCCGAGACGGAGGACCCAAAGATTGGGAAACCTTCATTGAGGCAGCCAAAACTATCGCCCAGTCCGACAGACAGTTGACCGGCGACGATCACCGTCAGCGCAGCTACAACCATAACGACCGGCATAGCAAGAAAGGCAGAAGCCAACCATGGAAAGCATCCGGTCACAGAGAAAGAAGCCCAGTAAGAGAGGACGCGCGCCACACGATCAATCAAATAGCTCACCGGAAAGAGGTGAAATGAGCAAACAGGGAGAAACAATGGACACCCCTCACAAAAACTCCTCCAGAAGTCTTGGCCACCGAGAACCACCAGTTCAAACCACCACTACAAATGCGCAACAAAAGGGGCCAAGACCCGAATCTTTTCTACGAATTCCACAAAGACACAGGGCACTTAACTGACGACTGTTTCAGTTTAAAGCAAGAAATAGAAAGGTCCTTAAGAGATGGAAAACTCACTCATCTAGTAAAAGGTGGAAGGCGCGATTACTGCCAGATACAAAGAAGAGAAGAAGGACCAGATAACAAGAAACTCCGGAAATTAGAAACCCACATGGTTCAAGGGGGTCCACGAAGGCCAAGGAAAAACTACAACAAGCGCGCGCAAGACGATTCATGGCGTGAGAAACAAGTCGTTTTCCCAGTTGTAAGAGGGGGCCCACGAGAAAGAAGACCCATAGTCATCTCAGGCGTAATATGGCATTACCAAACAGATTACATTTTCATTGATCCAGGGAGCACTGCGGATATCATATATGAACAATGCTTCAATCAATTTGATCAGGAGGATAAAGCGCACTTAGAACCAGTCGATTACCCACTCACTGGTTTCTGCAATGAAGTCATTTTTCCTCTAGGGCAGATATCATTCCCAGTGTTGCTCTCGGATGGAAGAAACTCAAGAACAGAAGAGGTCACGTTCATGGTGCTGCCGGCACATTCAAGGCACGATATTCTGCTGGGAAGAGAATCCCAAGGTGACTTCAGCATGATCTGCTCCGGCCCACATTCAGCTGTGGGGTTCCCAACAGAAACAGGAGTAGCCATCATATATGCAAGCAAGGAAGTATTAGCAACAGACGAGCTCAGACCTGCGAAGGCAAGTAA
This sequence comes from Helianthus tuberosus, assembly GCA_030545235.1. Taxonomy (NCBI): domain Eukaryota; kingdom Viridiplantae; phylum Streptophyta; class Magnoliopsida; order Asterales; family Asteraceae; genus Helianthus; species Helianthus tuberosus. The sequence goes on along the minus strand of JARYGA010045940.1, from coordinate 17,338 downwards.
ACCAGCACCACGCGCGGAAGCAGAAAAATGGGTATTGAATAGCGTATACCCGGAACAGACAGTTACCTTAGGACCGGCCATGTCCGACCTAACGCGCGCGGCGCTAAAGAAATTGCTGTTCCAAAACATGGACGTGTTCGCCTGGACACCAGCAGACATTGTGGGTGTTCCACGGCACATAGCTGAACATCGCTTAAATGTCTCAGAAGATGCAAAACCGGTGGTGCACGCCAAGCGCCACTTGGGAGACATAAAGCACGATGCCATGAAAGAGCAGGTGATAGAGCTGTTAAATGCGGGAATCATCAGAGAGGTCAGATACCAAACGTGGGTAGCAAGCCCAGTGATGGTCCAAAAGAACAACGGTAGCTGGCGAATGTGCGTAGATTACAAGGATCTGAATAAGACATGTCCACGCGACTGTTACGCCTTACCAGACATCGATGAAAAGATTGATTCACTTGCCACATTCCGATGAAAATGTTTCCTCGATTGCTACAAGGGGTACCACCAGGTACAGATGGCCGTGCAGGATGAAGACAAGACCGCGTTCCGCACACCAACAGGGTTATACTGCTATACCAAAATGCCCTTTGGTTTAAAAAATGCGGGCGCGATTTATCAGAGGCTCATGAATGAAACTTTCCATGATGCCATCGGCAAGTATATAGAGGTGTATATGGACGACCTGGTTATTATGAGCAAAGAGGGGAGTAAAATGTTGCTAAACATCCAAAAGACGTTCGACACCTTGCGCGGAGTTAGTATCAAGTTAAACCCAGCAAAATGCTCTTTCGGCATGGAAGAGGGGAAATTCCTGGGTTTCATTGTCATGAAAGATGGCTTCAAGGTGAACCCTGACAAGATACAAGCAATTGAATGCATGCTGTCACCGTCGACGATCAAGGAGATGCAAAAATTGGCAGGACGGTTGGCAGCACTTAACCGCTTCCTAGCCAATCATGCAGCCAAATCTTTTCTGTTCATAAAAACTCTCCGAAACTGCATGAAGAAGAGCCAATTCCAGTGGACTCCGGAAGCCGAGAGCGCATTCCGCGAGATGAAAGACTGCCTCATCAAGCTGCCAACATTAACTGCACCAGTCAAGGGCGAGCCTCTGGTGCTATACTTGTCAGCCTCCGACAGAGCAGTAGGAGCAGTTTTACTTGTTGATCGACAGGGTGTTCAAACGCCAGTCTATTATGTGTCACGAACTCTGACTGATCCAGAAACCCGGTACGCAATCATGGAGAAACTAGTACTCGCACTGATCCATGCATCCAGACGGCTGCGCAGGTACTTTGCCAATCACGTCATACACGCGCTAACAAACTACAACATCGGCAATATCCTCGCAAGGCCAGAGATCTCAGGGAGACTAGCGAAGTGGGCAATAGAGCTCGGGGGTCACAATGTGGTTTTCAGGCCGAGACCAGCAATTAAGGGCCAAATACTGGCAGAGTTCATGACAGAGGTACCGGATGACAAGGATCGAGAATGCAAGGTGATGGAAAAAGCCGAAAAACAGCAAGTAGAAGAACCATGGTTGTTATATACAGACGGTGCATCTAATGAAGACGGCGCAGGAGCTGGGCTCCGGCTGGTGAGCCCTGATAAACATGAGTTCACTTACGAAATACGCCTGGATTTTAAAAGCACAAACAATGAAGCTGAATACGAAGCTTTCCTCGCTGGTTTAAGGTTGGCAATCAAAATGGGAGTACGACACATCGAAGCGCATGTGGACTCCATGTTGGTAGCAGGGCAAATCAACGGGCAATATGAAGCCAAGGGAGACACAATGGCACTTTACCTGAGTCAAGCAAAGACGCTGCTACAAACCTTCTATTCCTACAAAGTGCACCACATTAATAGGAGCGAGAATAAACCAGCGGACGCGCTGAGTAAACTCGCCTCTACAAGCTTCCAACACCTAGCAAAGGATGTACGCATAGAGGTTTTAAGCAACCCATCAGTGCCACTGCGAGAAGTAAGCGTCGTTCAACTAGGGACAACGTCTTGGATGACTCCGATAATCGCGTACCTCCAATCTGGCATACTCCCGGAGAACAAGGCAGAAGCAAGGAAAATCCAGTACAAATCCGAACATTATCAGATGGCTGATGGGATTTTGTACAGAAAATCAAACCTCGGGCCTTTGTTAAGATGTGTAGATCCCGAAGACGCAAACTATTTGATCAGAGAAGTGCACGAGGGAATCTGTGGTATACATGCCGGACCAAGAATGGTGGTAGAAAAAGTCATGAATGCGGGGTACTACTGGCCCGGGATGCATTTAGATGCGGTTAAAGAATTGAGAAAATGTAGTGGGTGCCAAAGACATGCTCCCAAAACAATGCGCCCCAAGAATGAATTGGTACCAGTCACGACGGCGTGGCCCTTTCAACAATGGGGAATAGACATGGTCGGACCTTTCCCCGAAGCCCCAGGTGCTGTTAAATTCATAATAGTCGCAGTCGACTATTTCACCAAATGGGTAGAGGCGAAGGCCCTCGCGTCAACCACAGCTACCGTTGTCAAAAAATTCATTTGGGAACAAATCATATGTCGCTTTGGTTTACCTCTCAAGATCATCACTGACAACGGAACCAACTTTGCCGAAGACAATCTTCAACAGTGGTTTAAAGAACTACACATCGAGCATACCTTCTCCTCGGTCGCACACCCGCAGGGGAATGGTCAAGTTGAAGCCGTCAACAAGAGTATCGTCGATGGAATCAAGGCAAGGTTAGGAGAGAAGAGGAGAGGCTGGGTGGACGAACTGCCCAGCATTTTGTGGGCACACAGGACGATGCCCAAAACAAGCAACGGAGAAACACCGTTTAGCCTGGTTTACGGGTCACATGCAGTAATACCAGCGGAGATAGGACTGCCGTCACCTCGAATGCTCTCAATGAACATGATCAACAATGAAGAAGAAATGAGGATTGACCTCAACCTCCTAGAAGAGAGAAGAGAAATGGCGGCAATCAACGAAGCCAAATATAAATCGAAGCTGGAAAAATATTACAACTCCAAAGTCCGAGTCTGCACCTTCAACCCGGGAGACTATGTCCTCAGAGACAACGAGGCCTCAAATGCAGAAAATCCCGGGAAGTTGGCTCCCAAGTGGGAGGGCCCATATGTCATCGACACCGTTCTCGGAAAAAGGAGCCTATAAGCTGCGCACCATCGACAACAAGGACGTTCCTCGCACATGGAACGCCCAACAGCTGAGAAAATGTTACATGTGAAGCAAATTCTTGTAATAGCAATGGCCAAGTCGCCAACACATTTATAGTAATACAAGAAGTGTTTGGCAATCTTTCTATCATGCAATTTCTTTGTCACAACTGCATATATTACTTTGGGCATACACGAAAACATCAATGGCTCGACCATTAGGAAACGTTGTAGACCTCCAAGGCATGTCACAAACAAGTGCACAGCCGGGTCAGATACACAACTAAAGCCTAACAAACGCCAAACAAATACTTCGTGCCCACATAAACACGAAAACATTGAACACATGACAAACATTGTAAGCACCCCAAGGCTGAGAACAGCTGGTTCTACACAATAACCTGTAAACTCAATCACTTCGTATTCACGATCTAACCTGCGCACGAAAACGACAGAATAAAACGTTGTCATAAACACAACACAAACCTGTCAGCGCCATCATTCATTCGTGATACCAGAATCAAAGTAATTACACATGCATATATTATGACGATAACAAAATTCGCATAAAAATAAACAACTATTAGCATAACAAATGCCAAAGCGTAACCATATATCCACAAGCATAACAGGAAAGTTAAAATTGTTCATTCAATTGTCAAGTACAAGACCAACCAAGGTCATACGCGGCGCGCAGGCCGGAATCCCTCATTCAGGATGACTGGACCCGGCACCTCCAGCCGCACCACCTTCATCGCCAAGCGCTTTCTTCAACAACGCGACACCATCAGACCTTCGACCCAGTTTTTTCGCAGCTTTGACCACAGCAAACTCCAGAGACGAAAACTCTTGTCTTTTCGCGGCGTAAGCAGCAGTGCAATCCTCATTCCACAGCTCGAAATGATGTTCCTTCTCCTTATTAAGGGCCGCAGCCCTACCCTCGTTGTACCCATCCTTACGCCTGCTGCTGTAACCAGCTTGCCCCAACTCATACATATAATGGGCAAGCTCGTGGGAGTTAACAATGCGATCAGCAATCTGCAAGAAACACACAAATAAGGGACAATTCACAAGAGTCACACAAATAAAGTGAAGGAGATTACCAGAGGCACCGCGCGCGAGAGCAATCACTTGCAATCAGCTGACGCTTCCTCAGCAAGGACTTCAGAGGCATTGCACTCAACGGTTTTCTCTTGAAGTAGACGTTCAGTAGTCTCATACCGCCTCGCAAGCTCTTCCAGTTTAGCAATACGCGCAATGTACTCCCTCTCTTTCTCTTCAAATGCAACACGCGCCTTTTGAGCTTCCTCAGCAAGCTCAGTCTTCTCACCAGATAAACGTACAATAGCATCTCGTTGAGATTTAAGCTCCACATTAGTACGCTCGCACGCAGCTTCCCAGTTTTTCTGCTTATCAGCATTGGCTTGCTTTTCTTAGGCAAGTTTCTCTTCCGCATCAGATACCCTCCATATCAACCCCTTCTTCGCAACATTGAATTGTTCTTTTTCCTCCGCAAATAGTTTTTTCTCATTCTCAAACTCCAGGGTGTCTTCCCCCATTAGTTTCCACTCACGAACAATCTCCTGTGAAGTGGACCAGAAGTTAACCCCGGCTTGAACATGTTCATCCAAAAGCTCCAACCGGCGGCGCCTCTTCTGGAACATCCTTTCAGCTGGGGGGAGGGACAGAGAGAAAAATTCATGGCAATTATCGAGGTCGTTCATCCGAGAGCCCTGAGTTAAGTGCCAGCGAGGGGCATGCGGAAGATCATCACAAGCAGGGTTCGTCGTATCAAAAGAATCGGCATGCACCTTTTCAAACTGAGGGCTGCGGACAGCACCTGAGGTTGCACCACCACCATCACCCGGTGGGCGTTTGGTATACACCGTTTGATGAGGAGTAGTCTCACTCACCTCTACTTCAACCTCAACATTTTTACCGCGATCACCACCAGCAGCACCGCCCGCATCACCACCTGCATTACCGCCACCTTCTCCAACCTGCTCAACTCTCACATCTCCTTTTTTCGCCCCGTCAGGGGTATCATGGGGAGAAGACAACCCAAACGTCCTCGACGACGGAGATTCTGGAGGAGTAATTTTGGAAATGTCAATCTTGTGTCCAGTCTTGGCTGTTTTGGCACCTGCCCCAAAACGAGCAGCATATTCAAAGAAAAGAAGGACAAACAAACAAAAAATGTAAGACAAGCTCGAAGAAGCTCAAACGAATACCAGAAGCTTCAAAAATCTTCTGCAGCAAATCCGAGGGTTTTTCAGCAAAAATACCCATGTCAATATCCGATTCAGAAGGGGCAGGAGGATTCTCTTTCTAAAGCTTAATCTTCTTTGATGCAAGCACAGCAGCAGCCTGCTCATCAAGCTTTCGCTTCCTATCCTCAAACATCTTTTTCTGCATAATCTCTGTTAGCGTTGCGCGGTCCTCGGGATCTGACTCAGGACGTTTCTCTCCAACCCCTAAACCGGGCAACGTATCAGAAACGACAACATAATCAAGGATACGATGAGTACGAGGTCGCTTACGAGGAGACTCAGTGGTAGGTTCTTCAACCCTTTTCCCTTTCCCTTCCGGCTTGTCGGCTTTCGCCTTTCTCCTCGTCTCCAACGGGTCAGCAGGTTCAACCGGTATCTCCAAATCATCACCAACAGGTTCGTTCACCGGTTCATGCACAACACCCTGCGCCGGACCTGCACGCGCGGAACGAGAGGTTAGGTCTTCAAAAGATCTGCCAGACCCATCACTCGAGAGAACGATAACTTCCTCTCGAATAGAATCAAATGCATCATCATCATTTTCACTATCTTCACCTAGGACAGTGTCACGAAAGCAGTGAAACTCTCATCATTCGGATGCAGAAAATGGCAACGGATCTGATCCAACCAGGGTCGTTTGTCAGGTTTCTGTATCGCCTCAACCATTGCACCCGGTGCCTTAGGATCCAAAACGTTCAACAAAGTGAACCCTACTGCAAAAAAATGCGAAGATAAAGAACAATACAAAAACAATGAAACGTACACATACAACAGAAAAAAAAGGGATGAAGCAAAACGTACACTTGCCATCATAACCATAAACCGGAACCCCAAACGGATGCTTAGGAACCCACTTCATGCTCATACCGGCACCCACCAACGCCATCTCCTCAAGCTGGAGTATTGGAGTGGCTTTACGGGTCAACTTCTTGTACCAATCTTGGTCAGCAAAATCTGCAACCACATCAACCTTGGGGATACCCTCACCCACTGACCTGTAATGCATATCCACAGGAACAACACCCCGCCGAATATAAAAAAACTTCTGCTTCCAGTCATGCAGACTCTTCAACGGCACAGAGCAAACCAGAGATACACCGGTACGAGCACTAAAGGAGTAGAAACCATTTGTATAGGAAACAGTATAGAAGACGTTGAACATTTCAAACGTCGGATCCAAGCGATTAGCCATACAAACGAACTCGAAGTGAGTAATACGAGGGAGCCCAATGGAATTGATCTGAGATATGTGGAGACCATAACCCCTCAGAACGTCAGCAGTGAATCGAGTCATCGGAAGTCTAAAGTTACCCTCCCGGAAGAAAGCAGCGTACAAAGTCATGTACCCGGGAGGAGCATCCATGGCGGTGGAACCAGCAATAGGGTACTGAGCACCCCAATCAGGGAGAAAACCCATCTCCCTTACCAAATTCTGGAATTCCTCCTCTTTCCACCCTATAACCGCCTGCTCCGGGCCAGGGGGAGTTTTACCCTTGTTCCTCCTCCTTCTCGAAGAAGGGTTTGCAGAAGACATTATGGAGAAACAAACAAGAACACAGATGAACTCAGGAGAAGAAGGAAAGAAAACGAAGGAAGATGAGAGAAACCCGGAATTCAAATTTTGAATAATGGAGAAGAAAGAGGAAACCACCATATATTTATACCCATCGCATTTAATGCGATGGGTAGTGGGGGCGTCAGAATATAAAAAGGCAACCAATAGGGGAGAGACACGTCAGAGGAGAGAGAAGGCGGCACCTCTTTTTCCGGAAGCAGGTGAACAGACACCTGACATGTCGCCGAAAAAGCAACTGACGATTACTGAAAAGGCAACTGTTCACCTGACACCAGACAGTTACATCAGTCACTCCTTCCCAAGACAGACAAAGCTTCCTCTTGAAGACAACCTTTATAAAGGGCCAAAACTCATGCGCGGTACGCCATGCGTCCATTCGGCTCAACTTTTATAAAGGGCCGAAACCCATGCGCGGTACGCCACGCGTCCATTTGTTTCACTTTTATATAAGGCTAAAACCCACGCGCCATGCGCCATGCGTCCATTTGGCTCACTTTTGCAAGGAGTTAAAACCCATGCGCCATGCGTCCATTTGGCTCGCTTTTGCAAGGAGCAAAAATCCATGCGCCATGCGTCCATTTGGCTGACTTTTGCAAGGAGCAAAACCCATGCGTCATGCGTCCATTCGGCTCACTTTTGCAAGGAGCAAAAACCATGCGCCATGCGCCATGCGTCCATTTGGCTCACTCTTGCAAGGAGCAAAAACCATGCGCCATGCGTCCATTTGGCTCACTCTTGCAAGGAGCAAAACCCATGCGCCATGCGTCCTCTAGGCCCATTTCTACAAGGAATCAAAAACCATACGCCCATCATGTGCAAACGTCTTAAGGAAAAGCACTACCTTCATAAGTCCAGAATCCCTCCTAGATGATCAACTCAACTAGAAGGCACACTGGACTGGGGGGACTTGAAGAGGTATGGTCCCAATTCTTTACCCACATGGCAAGGACCATACCACTTTTTCCAGCTTATGTGGCGCTGACATCAACGACACCATCCAGAAGCTTCCAGAAGCTTCTGGAAAATATGAAGGCAACACCAAAGATGCTCCATCCAACATAAAGGACAACACGTGTCACCAGTCATCAAGCGCCAAGTAGGCCTGCGATGAATCTAGGAGCAGTCCGACAATGCCAGTACGACGTCTCCAAAAGAGGCAAATACAGGCGCGCCACGTGTACCACTACACTGACCACAGCAGAGGAGACCAAAGGGATATTCCCCTTGGTCGGACAGCTGGCGCGCGTCTACAGCTGGCACCGCTGCTCCTCTCCTTCTTTACCCTCCGGCTATAAATAGGACCCTTCACCATCCAGGTTGATCATCTTGCTCTCTATATTCTCACACTGTTTATTCTCCCTCAGAACAGTACTTATTCTCACGCCGGAGCCTGGTTAAGAGGAAAAACCCCCATATTCCCCTCTTAACGAGACTAACGGTGTTGCTGTTTTGCAGGAACCGGGCCATTCCACGAGTAGAAAGAGAGATTGAACCCACAGAAGAAATAACCCCACAGATTAGCCTTAGTGTTAACCTGTGTTTCACCATCACTAAATCTAAACAAAGATTGGGATACAAAATCTTAACTGTAATCAAGATTGTTAAAAATAGATTGGGATACAAAACCTTAAAAAACATGGTACATAACTGAAAATTGTCATAGTAATGGATAAAAAGACCACCAAATCTAACTCTCGGTCTGCTCCCTTGGCCTAGAGATCGTACTCCTGACGTTCATGGCACTAACAGTAATGCAAAAAAAAAAAAACATATGGCAAGTGTTTTAGGGATCTATGAAATGCCAATATCAACCTTCGGTTTGAGATACATACGGTTTCGTTTTGGCATTTTGGTTTTAAGTATTTTGTTATCTGAGACTTTTTAAGTGCTAGTATGAACATTATTGTTTTGGTTTTGAGTACTTTATTCCCTTAATGAACTTTTTAATTTTTTTTTATTTAAGTGCGCTTTTTTTTTTCTCGGGCCCACGCTTTTTTTGCGCCTATCGCCTAGGCCCTAATCGGAGCCTATGCGCCTAGAGTGCGCTTCGCGCCTTTATAACTATGGTGCAAAATAGTGGAGTGGTGTAATATCTCACCAGTTTTTGCATTTACTTTTAAAGACCTCCTAAACATACACAAAAATTCAAGAGTGATAGGGGCGAAACAAAAGGCGATTCAAGCAGTAACATTGACAGCATGTTGGGTGATTTGGAGATGTCAAAACGCCTTAATCTATTTTGCCAAACGAGCCAAACCGGATCGTATACTAGCCACTAGGTGACCCATTTGCCAGGTCTAATATTCTATATGTCGTATGGTGATTTTTTTACTGTACTGTATTACTGATGCATAGGAGTAACGTAAAAGTTAGTTTTCTAGGTTATTTTTGTCTAGTTCTACACTTTTTGTTTGCTTCCTGCTTTCTTTTAAAATAATGATGCATGTTTGGTTCATTAACAACAGTTTTTTAACCGTAGCTGATGCTTAGTATGCTAGCTTGTACCAACTGGGCAAGGATTGGATTGCTGTGAAACTACTTCATGCTATTATGCTGACATAGATGTATCCTACTGTGAAGCAGCGACCTGTGATTACTTATTTTAAGCCTTACATACACCATATGCTAATAGCATAAGAAGAAATAGGACACCCAACTTGTTCTTTTAGGTTATTGTTTTTCGGAAACTAGTGGGTTAATTGTTCTGATAGTATTAATATGCATTGAGGTCTGCCCACTTTTACTCTTTTAGTGTTGGAAGATCTATTTGATAGTTAAATAGAATTAGAAAACTTGATACTGTGAAAAGATTGGCATTGCTACTATTCATGGACGTGTTCCTATACCACATGTTCGTTGAGATGATTAACCACATGGATCTTAATGAGGTTTGCAACAGCGTTTTCAACCTTCCCTTAGCCGAAGAATAATGATAGTGATTTTGGTCAGAAGAGAGAATACTCTCCATTAATCTAAAATTTAGATAAGGAGTTGAGTTAGTTTTTAGTTTTCTCATTTGTCCATACTCCATATATGAACTGATTAAACCTTAACCTAAGGGATGGCACACGCACATGGGACCTAGTTTGTATAGTTAATGTCGACGAAGTTGACAGAGTGTGCAACACATGCTAACTTGTGTTCCGCATCTTTGAGGTAAGGCCATCACAAAATCTTCTTTGTTGAAACTATGGAGACTCTGAGACATAGTTGTTGGCGTGTGGCTCGTGTTGTGTATGATTTGAGCATCTTTACATGTTCCATTGAATGCAAGTGCTATTGCCTAATATGAGTATATGACATGTTAGGTAAAAGTGAATACTTGGTCCATCTGGTGCATAGGTATGCATTAGTCCTCTGCGATTATGTAAGCTTGTTTTTACTTTCTAGTGTTGTTTGTGTTTTTTATAACTTTTGCGCCAATTTTAAATTCTTATGGCTTATCTAAAAAAAATTCAGTTTCTTTAAATTTTACAAGCACCCTACCCCCATTAAATTGCATTTGTTTTTAATAATAAAATTGATTATACTTATTCTATACCTTATAAAGATGCCCCTATATCTTGAGTGAGTATTTACAAACATATACCATTGGAATGTTTATGCAATAGGATGTGTCATTCTTCATAGTCTTTCAACATAACTTTTACTAATCACTGACTCGCTGTATGATTTGTATGTTAGAAGCTGCGATACTAAAATAGTATTCTTATTTCTCAGATTGTGGGACCACAAAGTGGGGCTATTGCTCCCTCAGAAATTTCATTGGTTATCGACTCCTTAAAGAAGAAAGTCGATGCTAATCGTTGTGCATATATCATGGTTAGTCTAAACTCTAAGAACAACGGGATGCCATAATATTTCATTCTGATTTTTGGAAAAGAGTCTTCAGTATGATGGTTTGATATATTTTTGATTTTACAGAAAAGAATGGAAGAGAACAGGGTTAAGTTGGCTGAAGTCACCAACAACCATCACAAGTTGTCGTTAGAAAGAAGAAAACTAAGGGCTACTGGAGCAAATCAAACTGTTGTTTTGTTAACAAAAAGGCAGAAGGATGCAATTGACATGCAAAACGGGGTCAACGCAAGCAACGATGACAGTGACAACAATAGCTCTCAGGAAGATGGGCATGCTTCGGCAGTTCTTTTAGGATCTAGCATTGCAGTAAAAAATGCGGTCAGGCCTATCAAGCTTCCAGAAGTGAAGAAATTACCTCCGTACACCACATGGATTTTCTTGGATAGGTGATCTCCGTTTATCTAAATGCTGTCAAACATATGTTTGGCTATCACTATTTTATTGTTGAATAAATTACTTTTTGAGTCCCTATGTTTTAGTGGTTTTAACCACTTGAGTCCAAAATCAAAAAGTTTAACGCCCTGAGTCCCTAACCACTCATTTCATAACGTTTTGAGTTCAACTTTTTAACACTTATACTTTTAATTTTGGACTCAAGTGGTTAAAACCACTAAAATACAAGGACTCAAAATGTTATAACATGAGCGGTTGGGGACCCAGGGCATTAAACTTTTTGATTTTGGACTCAAGTGGTTAAAACAACTAAAACACAAGGACTCAAAAAGCAATTTACTCTTTATTGTTTGATAGTACTGCTGCTTATAATGGGTTACATTTTTTGTAAGTTTTAAGTTATAGTACATCGCTTATGCAACTATAAGTTATGCAGAAATCAAAGAATGACAGAAGACCAGTCTGTAGTAGGTCGCATGAGAATTTACTATGATCAGAATGGCGGTGAAGCACTAATTGCAAGTGACAGTGAAGAGGAAGCAATTGATGAAGCAGAGGAAAAGAAAGAGTTTGTTCACCCTGAAGATTATATTATTCGGTTGGTGTTCTTTATTTTATATGTTTATATGGTCTCTGTGTTTAGGTTTCCTGTTGTTATATGCATAAAATTTTTATTTTTGCCGACCTGAAGTTCTTTGATATTATACTTTCTAGATGTGTGCTACATATTAGCATCAATTTCTAGTCGTGTATAGAATAATATTACTGCATTCTCATCATACCTTTAATTGTTCCAGAAAGACCATCCAACAGCTTGGGTCATCTATTGTTGTCTTGGATTTACTGGCGCAACAGTTGTCCAGAAAACCTTCTGAAGTCAAGGTAAGCACTTAGATACTTGACATTATTGTTTTGTTTTATTATCTTCTCCATTTTTTGGATTGCTGGTGCAGTTTTTTTACTTTTAATGTGTTTGCTTTTCACATGTTATGGAACATCTCATACAGGCAAGATATGAAGTCCTTGTTAATAAAGAAAATGCTCTTGAAGTCTCTAAACCAGGAAACCGCTGATTGCAACCAAGGTTACTCATCTTATATGCTACAAATTTGAAGGTGTGTTGTATTAACTTTAATTCACTTATGCATTTTCTCTAGGTGGCTTTATTACCGAACAAGAACTTAAGAGCCTACCATGTTTACAGGTATGCGTGTGTTCTATTACTCCATCTAGAGGTGTAACTTCCAGTTAGCGGGTTTTAATTGATTAAAAAACTACATCAGTACAAAAAATAGAGAATGCATGCTTAAAGAATATACTTTGGGCATCTTTTGACCCTATTGACCCATTCACCATATTTTTAGCAAAATTTTAGTTCATCAATTGACCTGTCTAAGACAGAAGATAACTCAATTCGACTCGTTATAAACTAAAGGGTAAACATTCTCATTATGAACTCTCTTGTTGTTAGGTGATGGCAATTCCGACAACGAAGAGCTTAAAGTGATGTCAAACGAAGTAAGTGTGCTTTTTATTAACTGCTCTTACATCTTTGATAGCTATGGTTATCAGATCTAATCAATCTAACATGAATTGTGAAATTTCAGGTTGAGTATAGTCAGTTGACTGATGTAGCGACAATAAGTAGTAAGTGCTGGGAACTATGAAGTGGAAGTATGACTACTAAGAAAACGTAAACACGATGATTAACTCGCATGAAGATTGTGAAAGAGATTGATGAACACAATGAAGTTTTGAGTTTTTATTCATACACTTGTTAGTTTATTTGGGTTATATGATTGATCATTAGACTTAGATCGACACTTATTAGACATTTGGAATCTTTGGAAGATTGATTGAACTTTTTATTGAAATGATTATTTTATGATTTCTACATTTTACAATTTTGTTTTTATTTTTTAATGTAAATAAATGATAATTGTAATTAATTAAAATTAATATGATAAACGTCAATGGCATTTAATTTGATGTGATTTTTGTGGCAAAAAATATGTGCCACTAAAAGCTTAAAAGTTTGTACTGGCAGATAAAAAAGTGCCACTAAAAGCCTAAAAACTTTGTGCGACACATTGAAAAAGTGCCACTAAAAGGCTTTAGCGTCAACGCTTCTTGTGGCACTTTTTTTGTGTGCCGCCCATTCTTACAAGCTTCTTTAGTGGCACTTTCTTGTTTTTCTGTGGCACTTTTTGCATGCCACTAGATGGCATTTTTTTTTTGTAGTGGGGGGACTACGTGTTGTTAAATGTCTCCCCATGGAAAGGTATAATCAGACTCCGAGGAAAGTTAGGCCCTCGGTATATTGGAACTTCCACCGACATTGGATAGAGCTGACAACACTTTTCATGCATCACAACTACGAAAGTGTCTTCGGATGAAATGACTTACATACTTTTTAACAATATTGAAGTAGATGAAAAGATGAATTATGTAGAAAAACTGATGGCTATAAAAGATTTCAAAGTAAAGCACCTGCACAACAAGATCATTAGACAAGTCTTGGTTCAATGGCAACACCGGAAGGGGTTCGATCTTATGTGAGAATCGAAAGAAAATGCGGGAGTACTACCAGACTTTATTTGGTATGTATCTAGCTTTTAGTGATGAAAACTTCCTTAATGGGGTAGACTTGTAACACCCCAAAATACTAATTTTAACTATCATGTTTATTTTAAATACCTTAGTATGAAGTATAGTAACTAGAAATATTTAACCTAGTTAATATTTGTTGTCTATTAGTAAGAAGTAAGCAAGCGGTGGCTAAATAAGATAACTAACAAAACATGAGGGGCCAAAATGAACATTTTGGAAAGATAATTAAATAACAAGAAAAATAGAAAGTGCAGGTGTATGTGATGTGTGTGTGTGTTGAGATTAGAGAGGGAAAGAGAGAGTGTTCTCTCTTGAATAAAAACACAAAATTTAGCTAGATCACAAAGAAAATTAGGGTAAAATCTTTGCATGTTTGAAGATTCTAAACCATTAACAACATCAAAACCTAAGGAGTGATGTTAAGGATCAAGCAACACGAGACAACAAGGAACCCAAGATCGAGGCAAGTTCTTCTAACTTACATTTTGGTTTAATGGTAGTTGATTTGGTGTCAAATGGGTTATGGATTAATTGGAAAAGTTGTATGTTAAGGACTGAAGATATCGATAAAAGATTGACCCGTAGATACGGGTCAAATGAGAAAGTGTTGAAGTAGTCGATACCCAAGGTGAAAACTTGGGTTTGTAGTTATTCATAAATTAGAGATGGTAGTCAAAAGGTGTTAATTTTGCTAAGATCAAGTGGGAATTCATATGTCAAGTACTTTAAGGAAGGTATGTACTTGACTCGTGAAACGGGTCAATTTTGGTAAAGAATGAAAACGGTTAAAAACCAAGATATAAACTTGGGTACTAGTTGGATTACATTAATAGAAATCATGTATGTCTAGAATGACCTTTAGAATGAAAAGGGTGAAATTGGATAAAGAAAGGAACTATGTTCTTGTAACAAACTTAGCATGATTAAAGAATGGAAATTTGGAAGAAAGACCAATGGGCACTAAGATAGGAAACTAATATGAATCTCGCTTGTGAAAATTAGTTATTACTGTAGAAACAGAATTGAGTAGAAACAGAAATTCCAATTAACCCTGATCTTTATTGATTATCAATCAACTGAATTACAATCAATCAAGATCCCGAACAACACAAAATTCATCCAAGACTATAGTCTCTCTCGAAATTCCACACACAAACTATTTTTGGCTGATCAACCTAAACCCTAATGCAAAGCCTTGTTTATATAACACAAGGTTGCTACTTGGGCTAGGGTTTCCTACATGGGCTAGGCCCAATTCGTCCCCCATCACCTAATGTGGGTTTTGTTTAGCCCAAACTCTATTATATCACTAATACAAAGCTAAACCCGCTAACCGTTTATCTTTTAACTAATTACAAGATATCCAAAGACCAAATCTAAGATGTTGTCACAAATATGCACCAACAAACTCCCCCTTGACAATAGCTTCATAAAATAACTTTGTCTTCAGTCATCTTGCATTCTTCATCTAGTCTTGTACTGTCTTTGGTCTTTGGATAGCTTCAGCTTTAACAGCTCCTATCAGCAACAGACTCCCCCTAAGCTTATGCATCCAATCACCAAATCTTCAAAACATTAGCACTTGAGTAAACTCCAGTTCAGCATTTGAATAGCAATCTTCAAACTCTTCAATCTTGTTTGCAATATAGAAAGGAGGTTCTACCATGCATCCAATCAAACTCTCATCTTCACAGCACATTATCTTCTTAGCAACATACTGCTTCAATCTGTATACTATAAAACAAACATCTCGAGAAACCATAAGAATTTTTCAACACAGTTAAATAAATTATTATTATTCAAGAGATAGTTAAACGATATCACAGATTAAGCAATCACACAAAACTTTTTGTCCAACACACAAGACCCAGTCTGATTTAAAATTTCGAACTCACTTTCCAACACCATCTCCCCCTATCGGTAACAATTCCTCCAAGAATAATAGTTTTCCGTACGTTAAGAATTTTAACAGAAAAAGACACTATCGATGTGAGGGTTTAATCTCGTGAGTTATCGTAAACGCTGTATTAAGTTACTAACCGAGTTGTGTGCATGTTATTAAATTTAGGTTAAAAGGCTAATTAGTAGGCTAGGCTCTGCTCAAATTAAATCTGCAATGTGAGTCATTCTCTTTTTATCAAATTACTTTAAAAATCATGTTTATTTTCAAGGTTATAATTACAGGGATTAAGTTTATGTAATCACCAAATTACAGCCAGTATGTGGGGTTTTGTATACATTACTTGATAATCTTTGCCATTGGACAAACGGGTGGCCAATGGTGATATGACCATAGTCACAGATCCGGTCGAGTGACAAATACTGTGGGTAGTTGGTTGATATCTGAAACATTGTAATCTCCCTTAATACTGTAAATTATAACAAACAGGTCTTTTTAGTAAAAAGAATGATTCACCAGTATTTCCCGCTGACAAAAACTTTTTCAAACATGTTTCAGGTGATCTGTTGTGATCAAGGAAAAGTGCCGTGAAGCACTACAAGCTTAAGGAAGTGGCTCAATATAAAATAAAGAAACATGTTTTGTAAAATAAAAGATTTCTCCGTGAAATCTTATGATTATAAATTTCCGGGGTTTTATCCCGAGTTGTGAAATAAAATAATCGGGAAATTACAGTTTTAAAAAGATCCTGATGAAAACTTCCGCTGTTAAATAAAAATCACGGGATTTTCTGTCCCGCGGCTCCTGAAATGGGTCAAACCGGGTCGGGGGCCGTGACAGAAAAAGGTGGTATCAGAGCCACTGATTTAAGCCAATTAAGTATTTAGAAAATACTTAATTTTTTTTTCTACTTGTCATTTTGTGATTATGTGTTTTCTTATTTGAATATTTGTGTACAGTATGGGTAAGCAAAAGCTGTCCAACATCTATCTTAAATTAGATAGGTCATTCAACGAGAAGGGAAGTTCATCCCAAATCAAATCCTCAAATCACTCTGTAATTCCTGAAGAAGGAATATTTGTGCGAAAGACACAATATGAGGAACCACTTTCTCCTAATAAAAGAAGTTTGATTTTTAAGAAAAGTCAGGAGAAAATAAAGAAATTCCGAGAAAAGAAAGTTAAACAGGAAACCCAGGAATTAACCAGTAAAACACCTTGGGAAGACAAGTTAGATGAAAAATGGGCAGATCTCTATATGCTAGCCACTGTAGCAATACATGCAAATTTTTAATACTTTGACTTAAGTTGTAGCAACCTTATCACTTACAGTCCAGAAACCTTATCCAGTAAATAAATAAAATTACAATAAAACCTAGTGTGTTTTAATTTTCGGTTGGTTTATAGTTACCCAATATGAAATAAAGGTTTCTATGAAAATTTTGTTATAATTTTTAACTTAGTAATTGTGTGTATTTTGCATAACAGCATGAGTGACTTGTCTGACGCCCTTCAGAATTTAAATCTCTATCCGGTAAAAATAGAG
>JARYGA010045939.1:0-63746 GCA_030545235.1 Helianthus tuberosus | reverse complement strand
CCCCAAGCCTGACCAGCCTTGGGAGATTCTGGTACACATCTATCCCACCAACATTTTGATTTGTAAAATTCTTTTGCACCCTTCACTTTTCCATCAACCATCGTCCCAAAAATATGTTTAACTTTTCCATTGAAAGCCTTTTCAGCATCAAATTCTCCTTTACCAGTAAAGAATTGACCTAAAATTTTAGTTTTACCCACTTTCAACTTCAAATTTTCTTTAGACAATTCAGGAAAGTTTTCATCGTTCACCTCTGGAACGGAATTCTCATTCTTCTTCTCAACAAATGACTCCTCTGATTTTATGGAATCAGATTCATTGTCAGAACTACTCTCAGATTTTACAACCCATCTTTGTTTGTTTAAATCAACTTTTCTTTTGTAAAAACGTTTTGAACTTTCACCAGTTTCAAAAGTTGAATTTTCAAATACTTTAGATTTAGCAGTTGATTGTACGGTTTTATCAACACATTTCTTTTTCACTTCAGAGTTAGAAGAAACTCCCTGTTTTAAACCACTAGACTCATGGCAATTCCAAGCAATATGTCCAACTTTTTGACACTTAAAACAAGTTCTTCTGTCAACTCTTGGAGCAAATTTCTTCACATTCTTCTTTATTTCAGCAAGAAACTCTTTATTTGACTGTTTCCAGAATGGTTTCTTCTGCTCTTCTTCAGAACTTCCTCCTGAAACAAATTTTGTTTTTGGTTTATAATTTTTCTCATTTTTATAATTTTCTGAAGAACTAAAACCAAGACCTTTCTTTTCTAAATTACTGTTATGGTTTGGTTTCTTTTGAAAACCATGACCAGAACCGTAACCTTTTTTTCTTGTTCAATCTCTGTTCAACTCTTGAAGTGTACTTTTTAGGTTTGTCAACAAGATTTAAATCTTTTATTTCAGAAAAATGAATTTCTGTCAATTTGAAAACCTGTTTGATCTGTTCAGTTTTGACACTTCTTATTGGAAATTCCTCATCAGAATATAATTTGTCTGAATTATTCAAAGTATATACTACTTTGATTAGTCCGTCATTCAAATTAGATTTTGATAACAGGAATTCTTTATTGTAAACCCTTTTAACTGGTGAACTCGGACTCTTTTCTGACGAACTCGAACTTTCAGACTTAGACTCCGGTTTTGACTCTTCATCCATATCCAACACCTGATCGACAACTTTCTTTAACAACTCAGACTCATGATCAGTGTCAGACGCTTTGAATGTGACATCAATATTGTCTGGTAATTCATCAATGATTTCAGACTTTAACTTGATATTGAGAGCCTTATTTACACGTTCCTCATTTGGCTTTCTGGGAGAATAACTTTCATGGATCGGGGGCGGACACTTGTTATACTTGACACTTTGTGTCTTACCAACATATGTGTCTTCCGTTTCATTATCTTTAAACGCTTCAAGACCTGCAACAGTAGGATAAACACGATCAATCAAATAATCACATGTTGTATAACTCAACAGTAATCGTTTAATCCTTTCACTCTCAATCTTTTCGAGTTCCAATTCTTTCTTCAACTGTGCACAATCTTCAATGTACTCATTAATGACCTTCTGCTTTGTCATTAATGTTGAGTTCATTTTTGTCATTGCATTTTCAATTTCTGAATTTGTTCTTTTCAGACTATCAACTGTTTTGTTCAGCACATCATATGATTCCTTCACATACTTCACATCAGACAGTAAATCTTCTTTAATCTTCTCTAATTCAGCAACCTTCTCATCTTTCTCCTCACAAGCTTTGCAAGATTCTAAACACTTCAAACATGGTTTTTCAACTTCAACCACTTTTTCAACTATCTTTTCAATCTCAATAGTCTTTTCAACTTCAACAATTTTCTCAACTTCAACATTTTTTTCTATTTCAACAATTTTCTCTACTTCAACGAGTTTCTCAACTTGGACTATTTTTTTGATTTCAACTATTTTCTCCACCACTTTCTCCACTTCAACAATTTTATCTACAACTTTCTCAGTTACTGCTTCAACATTTGCTTCTCCAGCTTCTGTCTTTGCCTTTTCATCAGCTAGCATTCTTGCTGCTTCCAGTTCTCTCCTCAATCTGGCAATCTTCTTCTGATTCAGCATCTCCATTTTATCTGCAAAAAACAAATTAAAGCTGTCAGGATCTATGCCTTTTCTAGATTTATTAAGATATTCTTCTTCATCATCAGTATCAATATCACTTCCAAGATCTGGAAAAATAGGGATTCTTTTCTGACTAGCCTCATCTTCACCCAGAATTCTAGCAACAAGACCTGAACCAGCTGGTATGTATTTGTCCCAGCTAAATCCCTCTACAACAAATTCATCATCTTGATCAATAATACCAAACAAAGCTCTTTTCTCTCTTACTTCAATGTCCCGTGCATGTGCAGTTTGTGGTTGTCGATCAATTTGTGGTTGTTGGTCAATATGATGAAAAATTGACTTTTGATAATAATCATTCTTTCCATCTTGTCTTCCTGTTGCTTCTTTGTTTTTGAATGCTCGTTTAAAATGTCCCTTTCCTTTGCAACGAAAACAAGTAACCTTTGATTTGTCAAAACCTAACGGAGTAGTAGCCATTCCTCGAAACTCATCTCTACCAGTAATTTGTTGAAACTTTTCTGCCCTCCTACAAGCACTAGCCAAACACCACTTCACATCCATCAACTCAAGTTCCTCTGCATCAATTTGGTCATAATCTTCTTTTGTAAGCATCGGATTTCCAATCTTGCCAGCAATCAAACTTTCATAAGATTCCAACATAGCAACAAGTGATGCCATGTGTTGCTTGGCTATTTCTGGAGACAAATTCTGACCATTTTGAATGTGCAAAGTGACGTTGCACTACAGATTTGTAGAATCTTGTTGTTGAGGACTTGGTATTGTAAAGTTTGGATTAAAGCTTGAATATGAAGAAGAAGATCCACCACTTTGATTTACAGTACTTCCCTTTGATCCAGAAGAATTATCAGCACTGAAACCAGTTTGGATCTTTGGGCTAGGGCTGGATGTAGCCTCAAATTTGTTTCCTCTGTAGTACAAACTAACATCTTGTTGAGAATTTGGATTATTCATAATTGCTGTTTTCTGGATATCCAACTCGCGTTCTTCAATCTTTTGAATAAACTGTGCCAGATTCATATTTTCTGATTTTCTCATGTGTTTCACAATCAACAGATAAGTTCCCCATTTTTGCTGTGGTAATGCATCAGCAAGTTTATCAACCCATTCATCATCATCTTTCTTCATGTCCAATCTTCCCATTTCCAATACCAGATGACAATATCTATCAACGGTCTGGTTTGTTGTTTCATGGTCGAAAGCTGTAAACATATCAAACGATTTCTTCAATAATGCCTTTTTGTTTTTTATCATATCTGCGCTTCCTTTGAACTTTTGAATCAATGCATTCCAAATTGACCTAGCTGTATTATCATGTTGGAGCAAAACAAAGATATCTTCTTTAAACGCTTGTTGAAGAATACTGATCATCATTTTCTCACTTGTATACTTCAATTTATCAATCTCTGAAAAGTCACTGAAACCCTTTTCAAGCCCACGTTCATTTTTTGGTTTTTCATATTCTTTCTCCAATGAACACCATGCATCAAATTTGTACGCTTGCACCCAGTTTTCGAATCGATTTTTCCATCCTTGAAAATCTTCAATGTACATCAGTTTTGGCGGTTTTTGATGAGTTCCAGTTTCATTCTCACTGTATAATGTTCCGGCAGCAGTAACAGGGGCAATCGGTGTCGCAAACGCATTGTAGAATTCCTCTTCCATGATTCGGAAAATTTCTCACAAAGTCACAAATCTAAAAAAAACAGTTTCAAACGGAATATCAAACTCAAACAGGATTAACTTTCAAACGGAATTACTTTCAAACAAAATTCCCTCTCAAACGGAATAACCTGATTTCATATGAACAAGTACACTTTCAAATGGAATACTGATCTGAAACGAAATTATCTAATTTCATTTGAAATGTCTCAAACGGAATTACACACTGAAACGGAATAGCAAATTCATGCGGAATCAAGAACTAATCTCGTTTGAAATGCTGCTGACGTCATCTTTAACGATCTGAATTTCAAACGGAATTACTGATTGTAACACTTTTAAGCTGAATTAAGGTCCTGTATTTTCAAGGATCCGTTAAAACACTGTTACGCACACAATGTGAAAAATTCAGACCATTTTGACCGTAAAATTTTGTTAATTTTGTAAAAGAAGGTGTAGAAGTCAGAAAGTATGGCTGTTTTGGCAAGAACTCTTCTTCCTGTGCTCTGATACCACTTGTAGGATCGATTCGTGACCCAAACGAGTCAATCAGAAGAGTTCTTTGTCTGTTTCAGAGGCGGAAACAAAGAAACAGACTTGGAAAACAATTTGTTTCACACTTAATCGTCTTGTTTTATTGATTTAACTGCAATACAGATCAATCGACGCGTCGGTAGCAGTTCGGTACCGGAATCAGAGAAGTTACAAATGATTTCGCTTGAACACCTATATATAGGGAGGGTGATTCCGTTTGAATGTGACAGTGACCATTTCAAACGGACTATGTTAATTTCATTTGAACTATCACATGACACTTTCAAACGGAATTAGCTCCTTCAAACGAAATTACAACTAAACTCTACCTTTAACACCTATTTTCTCGAACTACGCGCCCTGATCTAACAATTCTAATACAAGACTTGATACAAGACGAAGTCGACAGACGTATGCACCAACAGATGCAGCAACACTAAAAGTGACGAGTTAAACATGTTGAAACATGTTTAACTAAGTTAGAAACAGGTTTGATATCAAAACAAAGTGTTTTGATACCCAAAAATAGCTTTGTTTCAAAATACGCATAAACACGTATTTTGACCAAAACTTTGACTCGTCACTTCGACTAATCAACGTGGTAATCACTAGGTATAGTCACAATCAATTTTTCAAGGGCATCAATGATACTGTTGTTTCTTGCCCTTAGAATGGTGATTTCTTCCAATACTTTGTTTGCACTGCTTGATTGCCTTGACTCCACAACATTTGTAACTTGTGTTTTTATTTTCTCCATTTCTGTGAAAATCTTTTGAATTTCTGATGCAGAAATGCTGGTTTCTGGTGCCTTTTCTTTTTGCCTCTGTAGAGACTTTAGTGCTTCAGTGTTTCTTTCAGTTTGTGCCTTTATGACTTCCACTGATTCTGATAAGGTCTTCATATCTGCTCTTTGACCTTGTATCTCTGTCATCAATAAATCAAGCTTTTCTTCTACAGGACTCTTCTTGCAGGCTTTGGAAACATTTTCTAAGACTGTTTCCAGATATTCTTGTGTCATGGGTGATTCAGGGATATTTGGAACAACAGATGTTCATGCTAACATTCCAGATGCAAACACATTTTCAGCAGTTTTGGAAATGATTGGGGTACTTTTGGTTTTACCAGAATCTAGTACAACCTTAAGTGTGCCAGAATCATCTCCACCAGAGGTGAAAAACAAATTTTCATCCTAGATTTCCTTATGTACTTGAATCATGTCAATGAATGATTCTCCATAAGTTGTTGGGGGTAAACAGATTACCTTTCACCAAATTTCCTTGATCAGTTTCCTGATCTCCATCTGTTGTGATCCCAACCTCTTCCTCATTTTCTGATTCAGAGTTGAGATGTATGGAACTAGTAACATCCTCATCAACAACAGTTTTTCTATATTCTACTTTGTAAGATGCAGTAATTGAATCTTCTGAGTTTATTCTTTTTGAAGAAGTATCAACTATAACTGTGTTTAAGAGAGAATTTGTACCAGCAATTTGAGATCCATCAAGGTGTAAAACTTTAGTAGCTTCATTTGTTGTAGCAGCAATGTGAGATTCTTCATAATGATGATCTCCAGCCTCTTCATGAGTTCCTCCAGCAACATGAGATTCTTCATAATGTTGGTCTTCTGTTTCTTGATGAACTTCGAACTCAAAATGAGTTCCAGCATCAGGATTCTGATGACTTTCAGCATGTTCTATTTCTGTCTTATTTTCTGGTGAGTTTCTTATCATCAGAATTCCTTCTCCACTTGCAAGTTCTATTTCTGGTGTCCAGGACTTCTCAACTTCTTCTTCTTCTTCTGTGAAGAAGAGCAGTTAAAGACTTATTTGCTGGGTTCTTTTGTTGGTGTATCTGATTTTGCAAGAAGTTATTCATGTTGTATTCTGTATTGAGAGTCTGATGCAATTAGACACAACATACTTTCTGGTAACTCAGGAACATCTTTATCTGATTCATATCCATGACTGGCAGTCCAAGGTTTCGTTGTGGTTAAACTCCAGACATCTTCCAAACTAGGAATCTCTATATTTCTTTCATCAAAAGTTTCAGAAATGAAGATTGAAATGAACCTTAGATAAGGTAGATGTGAAGTGATTCTCCCATTTTTAGGGAGAATTGATCTTTTGATCAAATTGAAAATTTCTGTCCCATAGTCAAGTTTGGACCCATGTATGAGTCCATACATGATTGTCAGAATAACTTGACTTACTTGATCAGCTCCCCTTATCTTTGATGTGAGACATTTGTTTACTACTTCCATCATCACTTGCCAGAATGCTGGCATTTCATTACTTTTGACTGCTACAATTTTATTAATCTTCTTGTTTTTGTATCCAAGCTCAATGAGAAAACTTATCAAATCTTCTCTTTCTGGTGCTTCATAATAGTTGTCGAAAATTGGAAGTTCAAGCCATTCTCTTACCCTTGCAGGTGTTAATGTTACTAAAACATTACCCCAAACATGAGCAGAGAATTGATTTTCTCCATTTTCACTGAAAGTGTGAATAAATTGCTGTAATAATCTTTCTGGTACTTCTCTTCCTTTGGTTAAAGCTCTTGAGATTGGACATCTTAAGAGATATTCTATCAAAAGTTTGACATCTTCCATCATATTCTGAATGCCCTGTATTCATCAGCAAGTTGTTTTCTTCCATTGGCAAAAATTATGTGTCTTTAACGAATGGTACATCATGTTGAACAATTGGAATGTTGAGATTTACTTCTGCCATTGCTTGATTTTGTGAGTTAGGGTTTGAGATGTGAGAATTTTGGCTTTTGAAAAAAACAGAGGATTTCGAGGTATAGGGTTTTTGTGAGAAAGAAGGTGAGTGTATTTTGATATTCTGCTAAGGTTGGGTTTTATAGTGAGTAGGGTTTTAACAGAGAGGAGTGGGTTATAGGAGTTGAGGGGACATGGAATGTGGCTTGTAATAGCGGTTAAAAGATCATTAGTTACCTTTATTACCGTTAGATCGTGTGATGTGAAATGTGGTTCAGAAAGTAACCGTTGGATCGTGGGTATCAAGGTATTTAATGAGAGTTACTTCGTGTGATCGTGGTTATGCCTTCTCAACTTGTAATTTCTTCAATCATTCCATTTGTTTGGAACTGAATTTTGATTGGAGAATACTATCGGTCACATGACACCTTTCCATTTTTGTGGACTCCATTTTTGTTGATGGTCCAATCAGCTATCTTCATAATAATCCCCCTTTTTCAAAGTTAAAATTCTTTTCTGATGATGTCATCAGAAATTGAACACAAATTCTGTTAAAAAATTGGCATTTCCTTCTGTTTTGAATTCTGTTGACTTTTCAACTGTAGTCAACAGAAGTCAATAATCCTTAAAAGATTTCAACAGAATTTCTCAATTGAAATTCCCCCTTAACTTGTGAGCTTTGTCAACAGATTTTGAAGTTCCTCTTTTGATATTCGATTGAATAAAGGATATTCTAGTGTCCCTTTTTTTGAGATGAGAGGGAATGAGTAAAGGTTGGTAGACTTACATATGATTTTTCTGGTGGCTTCCAACTCTCTTGTTCTTTCTTCAAAACAATTTTTGAAAAAGTTTAAAAATGATGATTTTACTGTTTTTGATTTTTTTCTAAAACTTTTCATTTCTGTCTTTATTTTATCATTTTTATTCCTTTTTGAAGTTCAACAGTTCATAAAGAAATTCATCAAAAAAATTTTAAGTTATATTACCAGATTTCAACCTTATGTTATCAGAAACTCAATGTTTTGTGATAAATGCTTTATTTCTGATAATCATATGTTGTATTTGTGGTCTTTAACTTCTTCCTTTGTCATATGTCTTTACCCATTTTTGTTTTTGCTTCTCCCAATCAATGAACCAGAAAACAAAACAACTTTTAAAAACATAATATATTAACATACAAAAAAAAACATAATATAAAAAAAAAACTTAAACCAAAATGACCTAATCATGGTCCACCCCGTCCCAATAGAGGATCTCAAAGAACAACCATAGGGCACTCACCAGGCCAGACTTCTGGTCAGTAGGGATGAGCATGTTGAGGTTCATATTCTGTTGAAGCCTCATCTCAGCCCTAGGGAACCCTACAAGAACACCTCCAAAGTCCAGCTGACTTGTGATTACCCTTATCAGAAAACGAGGATAAACCAAGAACGGTCTGCCAGACCATAGGTTTCTTGCAAGATCTTTCATTATATAATGAGAGAAATTGTAAGGGGAGTCCTGTACAAGTGCATGTACAGGCTCCATCAACCTATAGGAGACTTCATGGTGGTTGATAATCTTCTTTAAGAAGCATGCCCCCATTTGTGTGACCAGATACTGCCATGGCTTGGTAAAGCCATTTTTGGTGATTGGCCCTAGTGGGTTTGCAGGATTGTACCCCATTTTCTCCAGAGTTTCGTCTATTTGAGCTTTTATGAAAACCACAACATCATTATCATCATTGAGCTGTAAAACTCTTCTGATGATATATTCAGTTACTATTATCTGCCGGTTGAGCACCACACTTCCAATGGAAGTCAGACCTCTACCCTCATGCAACAGCAATATTGCATTTTTTTAGAACATTTGAAGAATGTCTAGGTAGACCATGATGTGGGTTGTGATGGCATATCTCAAATGACTCCCATGATCAAGTTCATGATGACTTGACATCCCTCCCACTGAGGACCCTCAAAGTTGGTCCTTAGTCTGAGGTTATGGTAAGGGTGGTGAGGAAGTGGGAATCGATCAACACTGATGGTTGTCATTTTTGTGGAGAAGAAGAAGAAGATGAAGAGGTTTGTTCTAGGGTTTCCTTGGTGATAGTGACTAACTGAGCTTAAGGTGGTGATCATTTATAGTAAAATTGAAGTTTGCCATAAATGATATCTACCTACTTTTAGATTTTGTATCCCCACTATCTTTGTTATTCAATTTTCTGTCAGATAGCAAAAGGAATAAATGAGATAAAATCTCCTGCATTAATGGTTTAGGCAGCCATTTTCTGATAATTTATCATGATTATCTGCCTATATGTCACTTCTATCTCCTTAATATTGTTAAAATTTAATGAATGAAGGAGAGAGAGTTTAAACACCATTAACGAGTTCCTATAAAATTTTCTGTCCATGACGTTATCAACCCTATGCTAAAGAGATAAAATTTGATTACCATAGTCTAAAGAGATAAAACTTTGCAATATAAACTAATAAAAATTTGAAAAGAAAAATTGAAAAACGAATGAATATACAAAATCAATGAGAAATGATGATTACAAATGGATTTTTGTGCATGCATGTGAAAAGATAAAGAGAATATGATAACTTATGTATTATCAGAATTTCTATTGATTTAGTCAACCTCTAGTAATTTACCAGATTTTCTGAGATTTGAATTTTCTAATGTCTTATCAGAATTTTCATCAGAAATCTGATTATACATATTATTATCAGATTTTTCTTTAATTTGTGACACAATTTCTTTTATTTCAATTTCCATGTTGACCATCCCCAATTTACTGATCAGAAAGTTGTGTCTATTTTCATCTAATGGTTTAGTGAAAATATCAGCAAATTGTTTTTCAGTTGGTACAAAATACATCTCTATGTTACCTTTCTCAACATGATCTTTTATGAAATGATATCTGACATCTATGTGTTTGGTTCTAGAATGATGCACAGGATTTGAGGTTATTGCAATGGCACTCATAGAATCACACAAAATAGGAGTTTTTATCAGATTCACTCCATAGTCTTTTAGTTGAGTTTGCATCCACAGAACTTGTGAACAACAACTTGCTGCTGCTACATATTCTGACTCTGCTGTGGATGTGGCAACACAATTTTGCTTTTTGCTTGCCCAACAGACTAACTTATCTCCCAACATTTGACAGGCACCATATGTGCTTTTTCTGTCAAGTTTGCACTCTGCATGGTCTGCATTTGGGTATGCAGTTCGTTCTAAACTTGTGTTCTTAGGATACCATAGGCCAAGATTTGAAGTTCCTTTTAGATATTTAAAAACTCTTTTTACGACTTTCATGTGTGAATCTTTAGGATTACATTGATACCTTGCTAGAAAATAGGTAGAAAACATTATGTCTGGTCTACTGGCAGTTAGGTATAGTAGTGATCCTATCATTCCTCTATAAGTTTTTATATCTATAGGTTTTCCTTCTAGATCAGAATCAAGTTTGTTTCTAGTGGCCATGGGAGTTTTTGAAGATGAGCAATTTTCTAGTGAATACTTTCTCAAAATTGTTCTGACATACTTTGAATGACTCAAAAATATGCCATCACTCAGATGTTTTACTTGTAAGCCAAGGAAAAAGGCTAATTCACCCATCATACTCATTTCAAAATGGTTGGTCATCAGTTTCTCAAACTTTTTGCAAAATTTATCACTAGTGGATCCAAATATTATGTCATCAACATAAATTTGAACCAAAAGTGTGTGCCCCTTATGAGTTTTTAGAAAGAGAGTTGTGTCTATTGTACTTTTGGTGAAGCAAGAATTGATCAAGAAGTTGGATAGTGTTTCATACCAGGCTCTTGGAGCTTGCTTCAATACATACAAGGCTTTGTTCAGTTTGTAAACATGATTTGGATATTGAGGATCAACAAAGCCTTCTGGTTGATGCACATATACGTCTTCTTCAATTTCACCATTTAAGAACGCAAACTTTACATCCATCTAATAAACTTTGATGTTGTTTGAGGCAGCATAAGCCAGGAATATTCTAACAGCTTCAAGCCTGGCAACTGGTGCACAAGTTTCATCATAATCAATTCCTTCTTGTTGACAATAACCTTTGACCACTAGCCTTGATTTATTCCTTGTTATGATGCCTTGTTCATCAGACTTGATTCTGAATAACCATTTCGAACCAATGATGGACTTATTGTTTGGTTTGGGTACCAGATCCCACGTATGACTCTTTTCAAATTGGTCAAGCTATTCTTGCATTGCTTGGCCCCAATCTGAGTCATTTATTGCTTCTTTGACAGATTTTGGCTTAATTATGCTTAAAAAACCAGCATAATGACATTCATGAGCTGCTGTAGATCTTGTCTTAACACTTTCTTCAGGGTCACCAATGATGTCTGCAAGTGAGTGTCCCCTGATCCATCTCAAGTGGTTATGAGAACTTGCACTTGGTGATGGATTTGAAGCTTCCCCTGATCTGTGACCTCTATGTTGTCAATAGGATCAGAATTCTGTTGTTATAGCATTTTCTGATGAAATGTCAGAATTCTGATCATTTTGCACATTTTCTGTTGGAGGTTCCAGATCATCTGTAGGGTTAGTACATGACATATTTTGGTTTGAAATGTTTATAATATGATCATGTTCTAATAGTTCTTCAGTTAGTTCGTTAAGAAAGTTTTCAGAATTTTCATATTGTTTAGACAGGTTTATATCCTTCATAATTTCATCAGAAATTTTGGTTTCTGATGAGTCATCAAAAGACACCTATAAACTCTCTCTTATTATCCTTGTGTTTAAAAGAAAATCCTGTAAGCTTTTGAGTACAATGAGTAGCCTAAAAATATTCCTTTTTCTTCTTTTCTGTCAAATTTTTCCAGACTATCAAAATTATTAAAGACAAAGCAATTGCAACCAAAGGTGTGTAAAAATTTGACACTTGGGACCCTATGGTTGATAATTTGAAATGGGGTTTTCTGATGTCTTTTGTTAATGACAGATCTGTTTTGTGTAAAGCATGCATTTGATATTGCTTCAGCCCAAAAGTAAATGGGCAATCTGGCATTAGCAAGCATTATTCTAGCTGCTACTACCAGAGTCCTGTTTCTCCTTTCTACAACTCCATTCTGTTGAGGAGTTCTTGGAGCAGAAAAGTCATGAGATATTCCTTTACTCACAAGGAAAGTCTCAATTTTTGCATTTTTAAATTTTGTTCCATTGTCATATCTGATCTTTCTCACATATAATTTCAACAGATTTTTAGTTTTTCTGATGAAATTAATGATCAGATCAGGGGTTTCACTTTTCTTTCTTAAAAATTCAATCCATGTGTACCTTGAATAGTGATCTACAATGACCAATATGTATTTCTTACCAGAAAAGCTGGCAGTTTGTACAGGTCCACACAGGTCCATGTGCAAAAGTTCTAAGTTTTCAGAAATTGAAGATTCTGAGACTGTTTTATGTGAGCCTCTCTTTGATGTGCCAAGCTAACATGCTTCACATATCTTATCGTTTTTGGATGATATGTATGGTAGACCTTTTACCATATTTTTATTTGCCAAATGGTTGATTGTTTTAAAATTTAAGTGGGCAAGCCTTTTATGCTAAAGCCAACTATTACCTTTGTTTTCAGTTGAGAATAAGCATAATTGTGGATGCTCAATTTTTCTCTGAAGTCAAAGTAGTAGATGGAATTTCTAATCCTTTTCCCACTTAAATATATTTTGTTATCATCCAAACCAACCAACAGACATTTTTCTAGTAAAAAAGTTACCTGAAAGCCTTTGTCACAAAATTGCCCACAGCTTAGTAGATTGTATTTTAAACCTTCTACATAGGCAACCTTTTCAATGGTTAAAGCTCCATATTGTATGGTTCCATATCCCATTGTTCTTCCCTTCACCCCATTTCCAAAATTAATAAATTTTCCAAGTTTTTCTTGGTAATTACTGAGTAAGCTCCTATCCCCAGTCATGTGCTTGGAGCTTCCAGAGTCGCAGTACCAGATCTGCTGCACATGATGGATCTAAAATTATGAGGTTAGAGATTTTTTGGTACCCAGACTTGCTTGGATACTTTTTCTAATGAAATTTTAAACAGATTATCTACTTTGGATGAACTTTCATCAGAAAATCTGTTACATGCTGAGCCATGTACAGACTTTTCAACTTTTGTTTGGAGATGGTGTTGAGCCAGCTTCAGAATGTCAATATACATACAAGTTTCTTTATCAGAAACTTCTGATTTTTCTACTTGTGATGGAATGGTTGGATAAATTTGAAATTTTGAGTGAACCACTTCAGGAGTTTTTGAAAACTTTTGTTTGGATTCGCTCCTTTTTGCTTTTAAGTTGAGTTTTGAGATATCAAAAGAGTTCTCAGAACTTATTGATCTGCATGATTCTGAATCAGATTCTGATGTAAATTTATCAGAAATCTGATGTGTTGCTTTCACAAAGGTGGCGGGTTTAATTTCAGTTGTTTTAACATACCCTAAACCCTCACCTCTGTTCTTTGGTGTAGTTTCAATAAAGTTGATGAATTCCTTTGCTTGTTGAAAACCTTTTACATTGATTTTTTTATCATGAATTTTCTTGTATAGTTCTTTCCTTTCTTTTTCGTAAAATTCAATTTTTGCTCTATGATCTAAGCTCTCTTTTATTAGTAATTGGTTTTCAAGTATAACTTTACTCAGGGTTATTTGCAACTCATCAGATTTTATACTATCTGATTTTTGTTTATCTTGCAGACTTAGAAAATCTGACATGAGTTTATTTAATTTATGTTCAAGATCAAGATTGTCTAAACTTACCTTTAGTTCTGATGTTTCAGGTTGTTCACCAGAAAGTGCCATAAGAAAAAAATTTGCCATCTCTTCTTCTTCTTCTTCATCAGAAGAGTCATCAGACAACCATGTATCTGTCTTAGCAATTAAACTGACTTTTTGTTGCTTCTTTGCTTCTTCCAACTTCTTCTAATAGTATGCAACATCCTTCAGTTTCTTGGTTTTGATCTCTGATGCATAGTGACCCTTTTGTTTACATTTGTAACATACAACTTCAGTTTTTCCCTTATCCTTTTATCTTCCTTCATCCCTAGATATTCCTTCCATCCTCCCTTTATCACTTTTCTGGTATCTTTGTCAACTCCCCTTAACCTCTGCTCAAAAGTTTTGGTGAGCAGTGCAATTGCTTCAGCAAAACCTGAAAAATCTGATGATGTATCAGAATTTTCAATATTTTGACTGTTTGAGGTTTGTGGATCATTGATGGGTGTTCTTTGTGGGTTTGAGATTAAAGCTAAAGATCCCCCTCTCTGATTTGATTCTTCAAATATTTCATCTTCTCTAGGAACCAGAATGCTATATAACTCATGAAGACTCATATTACCTAGTTCTAAGGTTGAGGACAAAGTTATGGTTAGACTTCTCCATTCTCTAGGCAAAGCATCCAGAAATTTGATGTTTCTTTCATCATTTGATTTTGTTATTCCAAATTTCTTTAGCTCGTTCAAAAGTTTAGCAAATCTATGATAAGTTTCATAAAGTTTTTCATTTGGTAAGCTTTTAAACCTCTCATAGGAGGAAACACATTTAGTTCTTTTGTTCCTTTTCATCCTTTCCCCTCCTTCACAAAGATTCTCCAACTGATCCCATATCTCTTTAGCTGATGCACATGCATCAACTTGAGAGAATATGTCATTAGGAAGAGCCATTATTAAAAGTGATTTTGCCCTTTCATCTGCAGCCATGAGGTTCTTGTCTTCTTGGCTCCAATTATTTTCACTTTTGGGAGCCAAGGAGGCAGGGACTCCTGGTGATGAATTAGTTGGTGGAATAGCTGGTATGTCAGTCGTTGGTACATATGGACCCCTTACAATGGATTGAAACAAAGTTCGGTCATGTCCATTAAGGAAGTTGACCATCCTGATTTTCCATTGTGGGTATTCCTCTCTGACCAAGGTCGGAGGTTTCGACATAAAACCAATGTTGAAAGCGTTATTCCATGTTTGAAAGTTTGCCATATTTGGTTTAAGAGTTGGATATAAAAAAAGCAGTTGATCTTTTGAAAATAGTTTATTCAATCTGCTCTGATACCAATTGTTGATCCCAGAAAGAGACACCCAAACTTAATATGGCAAGTGATTTCAATAAATGAGAAAATAATGTGCGGAACTAGAAATCAGACTTTCAAGAAACAAGTTATAGAATTTTTCAAGTGTATTAAATGACTTTGTAAATACAAAGTTATTAGATATTACAAAACAAATACTCAAAGAATTCTAAGTGAAGGGCAATGGAGTTTGTAGTGTGTGTATTGAATGCTAATCACAACTCATTTAACCTTCAGGGTTTGACATATCTATTTATAGAGAGTTCAGATCTGAATAAACAATTTTTTATTCAGCACTTGCTCTGCATAAAAGGACCTTCTTGGCATATTCATTGAATCGGTTATGGCCAACTTGCTCCTTTTTGGGTTTGTGTCAGGCCTTATCTTGAAGATAAGTGGGCCTACCAGAATTTCTAGTGACCACTTACTAGAATTCTGATGAACAAGTTCATCAAATTTCTGGTGATCAGACTGTACCAGATTCTGATGATAAATACCAGATTTATCATCAGTCTTTATCAGAAAAGTTCTGTCTGATTGTCTTCTTTGTTTAGATCTTCTCCTGATTCTTAGTTGAAAATGTATCTTTCTTGTCTTCTTGTTAAGATATCATTTTGGGACCTTCTAAGTAATACTCCTTGACTGTATCTTCATCTGATGATCAAGAAGATCATCTTTTTCTTCAATACTTACACTTAAGGTTTCCTAACAGGTTACAACAAAAAAAACCATGTACGTAACTTAAAAAGAAAAGAAGTTTTCAAGAAATTCGTTGACTCAATAGCAAAGAGTCAACACTTACAAGAATGCAGGTCATTTGAATCACAAAGCAGTGATTAGATATAGCGAAATAATGTTTCAACTTTTGATGAATACGATCATTCGAGGTGAAACCACATTCGTAACAAACGATGCATGTGTAACATTTGAAATTTTCAATAACTGAACCAAATGATTGTTCGCTACAATGAAAGAAATTATCGTGATGCAATGACCATTAAGAGGAGTAGAGGTGTAAAATCTGCTCGCTAGATGTAAAAGTCAAAATTTCAATAAAAGAAGTTTTTTAAGGACTTTACCTGGGGTTTCGTGTGATGACCGGTTGTTAGGTGACATTACCATGGAATGTCGAACATAGCGTATTCGTTGTTAATGAGATAGGGGGAATGCGAAGACATGCGTTTTCTCCTTGGCGTGATTCGTGTCGTTGCAGGACCGCGTGCCAAACCGCCGCTTCCTGATCGATAGTTTTCGTGCTGACAGGATTAGCATCGTCGCTGAAATGCTCCATCGTGTCTTCTTAAAGACCGTGCCTTGTAAGTCGTATGTGATGTACTTTAACCTCCGTTTATGTATAGCTTGAGTTTCGTCTAGTTTGCACGCTCATACTTCGTTTTGCATAGGTTACCTGCTCGATTAACTAAAACAGCATAGACGGCATAACAATGGCGTTTGTCCTAGTTAATAAACTTGGTTCCTAGGTGATGACACTTAATGAACTTCGTCATAAGTTTTCGAAGGTCCTATATGCATGTTTCCTAAACTCTCAAAGTTTGGTTTACTGTATGCATACGTTTTTGTGTACCGTGTATAAAACACAACGTTTGTGTATATTTAAAAATAAAATTTTGACTTTTTGTTTTCGGCAACGGTTGGAGACCATATCCGAGTCTTAGGCGTTCGGTATATATTCAAATTCTTAATGTTCTAAGTTCCCAGAGAAAGGTGAGGTTAGAGCCTAGGTATCTCTACAGAAAACCCTATTCGCTGTAACTGATGCGTGTCGAGTGTGATAGATTTTTATGTATATTTTAAGCCCTTTTTAAAACTTTAGTCAAGTTTTAAATTTATAAAACACGATATTTACTAACACTAAACACACATATGGGCAAGTGCACCCATCGTGAACGTAATATAGTGTTGGTAAGATACCGAGGTCGTCCAAGGACACAAGAGCTTTTAGTACCGGTTTATCCTCAACGTCTAATCAAATCAAAAATTTAGGAAAAGGTTTTAAAACAAGAAAATAAAACTAACTAAAAATGCTAAAAATAAAAATAAAAATAAAACAGATAGATAAGATGAATCAATTGGATCCGACTCGCCTTTAGTGTAACCTTTGATTAGTTTCGCACTTTTGCACTTTTTAAGAGATTATCTTAGTTATAGTGGTAGGCCCCTCTTTTGAAGGTGACATTACCCTCAACCCAGTAGTTTGAGTCAGCAAGGATACATTCCTAAAGGGTTGGATTATTGAAAGATAATTAATTAGGTTATTAATGCATAATCTGGTAGGCCCCTCTTTTGAAGGTGACGTTACCCTCGGCTAAGTTGTTTGAGTCAGCAGGGATACAATCCTAAGTAGCCGGGTTAATGTTTTAATAGTAGTTTACATATGAGGGGATCAAGGAGTTTGGACCCCCGCCATCCAATACCAGTGGGTATTGAAAGAGGTCCTACTAAACTTGACCCAGGTCCTTGCAGGATCTATACACTGAACAAGGCAAGACGCTTACCAAACCATTCCCTTAACCCCCGACCAGGTAGCCAACATATCTCCATATAGACCATGGAGATATGAATGGTGAAAATCTTTTATTTTATGTAGACAGTAAAATAATGCCAAGACACCACGGACAAATGGTAAGGAAGTTTCACCTTCAACATAAGAAACTAGTTATTAAAGTCATTAATACATAACCTAATAAAAAGTGTGAAAAGATTAAAAATAAAAAGTATTACACTAAATGCCTGTCTTCACCAAGTGATGTATGAGACTTAGGCAAACTTGGCCTTTGATTGTCAAGAACTCTTACGATCAATCTTGGATCCCGAGACTACTCACACACTCTATGATGGATGATGGTGGTGGATGTGGGTTATGATGGTGGTGGTGGGTGGGTGATGTGTGAGAGAGGTGGTTTGCCAAGGGATGGATTCCAAGTGAGCCAAGCACCCCTATTTATAGCCTGCACAGAAGCCCTGACACGGCCCCGTGTCCACCCATCTTCTGTTTCTTCATTAATTGCAGTTTGTCTGCATTAGTTGACCACGCCCCCGTGTCCGCTGGGCACGACCCCGTGTGCAGAAGCGTATCTGTACTATCAAGATTTGCCTAGATTCTGCAAATCTTAGCGTTGACCACGGCCCCGTGTCCGCTGGCCACGCCCCCGTGTTGGGAAATAGAAGCTTCTACAACTTTTTCTTTTCTGCAGACACTTGGGCACGCCCCCGTGTTCATTGAGCACGAGGCGTGTTCAGCCTTCTGATGTCTTGTTTTTGCTTGGGAAGACGCTATCGAGGGGTCGGGAATGCCACGTTTATTCCTTTTCTTGTATTATTGTTAGATTTAGCTGCATTTTTGCTTCTTTTGTTCATTTAAGCTCATTTAACCCTGAAAATACAAAAGGAAGACAAAAGCACACTTTTTCCAACATTAGTACTAAAAGAGGGTTAGTTTTATGCCTCGTTTGATGTAATTTATATGTTGCATTTTGCACGCATCAAATACCCCCACACTTGAATCTTTGCTTGTCCTCAAGCAAAACTCTTTATTTTGTGGCTTACACACCCAAATGGAATGGGTAGATGAGAAGGTTTTGGGCTTGTCATAGAGTGTCGGGATTCCAAGATTCTTTATTAGGTTTTATTTTTATTTTATTTACAATCCTATTCGTTATGATTTATTCAAAACATTACATAAGAGAAATTATTTATTTGGGCATAACATGCCTCTTTAAAATTCTATTTATATACAAGTTCACATACCTCACGGGAGATCACTCAACACTCGGCCGAAAATGTATTTTTGTGAAACACTCGAGAGCGGCATGAAACTTACTTCTACCATATGCTTGCCAAGCAATCAATCCTCCTCCTTTTAAACTATAGACCTATGTAAATATCAAGAGGACTTTGGGGAAGAGTTAGGCTTGGGTTAAAGGTAGGTGGTTGGGTTAGTGATAAGTAGAAAATGGCGAAATACGTAAAAAGCGTCGGTTTTCGTAAGACTTTTTTTTTATTTTTTTTTTGTATTTTTTATGACTTTTTATTCTAATGAAGCAATTCTTCAAACAAAGTTCTTTTTGATGAACTTGTTTGTTTATTTCTTGACTTCATCATTTTTTTTCTTTTTTTTTTCTTTTTTTTTCATAAGGAATGTCATAAGAAAAACCGAGCTTTTTACTAAAATAAAGGGTTTAAAATGAAAAAGGGTTTTGGTGGGTAAAGGGTGTTTGTTTTGTGGGTTAAGAAATGAAAAGGTTTAGGCTCAAAGGGGTTAACTAGGGAGATTTTGGGTAGGTGGTAAAAAAATAATGGTGTTGAAAGAAAAAAGGGTTAGTCCTAATGCCTCCATCATTTACTTACTTGGGTTTAAGTTGGTAAGGACCTGGAATGTATCGCCATGGCAAGTTCTAGAGGCATAACAAAGCAAGCGGCTATTTACACAAGAAACGAAAAAATGAGCATTTAGTTCAAAGATGTGTATTTGTATGCTCAAGGCTCAAAACTCACTTTTTGTGGGAATGGGTTTTTATATCATCAAGTATATATAATCATATTTTAACTAGATTTGTCATGTAGTTTCATAATTTTCTTATGTTGGTTCTTTTTATCACGACGCTATCGGTTGTAAATTTGTAAAAATATAACCTTTTTAGAACTTGTTTAATTCCCAAATTAAACCAAGACAAGTAAAAAAACTTTTAAAAAATTGGAAAAAATTTGGGGTGTTTAGCGGTTCCAATAGAGTTTTGTGTAAGGCTTGTAATTAGGACTTGCAAAATTCAAGGTTTTAGCATCCCCCCCCCCCCACACTTAAATTACAAATTGTCCTCAATGTGTCCCAAAAATATGTTTTTAGGTTGATTGAATGTGTAAAAGGTGTGTTAAAAACAAAATTTTATGTTACTAGGCATCTGGACACGGGCCCGTGGTGTCCGGGCACGGCCCCGTGTTCAGGTTGCCAGTAACAGAAATTTTTAGAAAGAAACAGAAGGCTGGGCACGGGAGCATGTTCAGCGAACACGCCCCGTGTCCAGTTACCTGAACTGGGCGATTTTCTGCAAATTGTTCAGAACGGGGCCGTGTTGGCTGGGCACGGCCAGTGCTTAACTTGCTGTAATGAAGAAAAATTGTCGGGATGCTCTGTTTTTGTGCATGGGGTGCTGGTTCAAGTCTCCCTTAGTATCCTTCACCATCCCGAGTGTGTTTTACCCATTACAACATCATCCAAACACCAAACAATTTTTAAAACCATCATTCATTAAATAGAGATAGTTACATAATGTTCCTAATAAACTAAAACTTTTAGATAAATAGGTCAGAAAACAAAAGAAGTCTAAACCCGGAAAGAAGTCCTAGCCTATAGTTTATTCTAATTGCAAAATTTCAGAAAAGATAACTTTTTTGGTTGGATGCGGCTTAAGAACTTCCTCCTCCGGATAAGGGTCCCTCATATATTGGCGAGCCATTCTTCAATCTCCCTAGGGAGAAGAAAGGCGGGCTCATTGGCATCATCATTTTGAGGGGGGTAACTTCCACCGGGACTTCCTCAAGTTGTCAAGAGGAGGCTCTGCGGGGATGTCATCCCATCCGGTGGGATTATTGGCTCCAAGTGCTAAGTTCCAATCCTCTTGGGGGAGGATTGGTTCCATGGGAGGTGTCACAAGAATGTTCAACCTCTGGTGCAAGAGGTTGATTTCTTAAAAACTGTTTTCCATCCCCACCGTAAGATAATTTATACGGTCTATCAGGACCTCCTCTACTGATGTCATCTCGTCAAGAGCTTCACGTAATGCCATTACATAGCGTACGAGAGTTGCTTCGATTGAAGACCTTCTTTCCCTTCGACTGTTTCTGGAATATGCAGAAGAAGTTCCACTGTTTTGGCTCGACATTCTACGAAAGTAAACTGAAAAGAGTTCATTTTAATGAAACAGTAATCTCGGACACGGCCCCGTGCTCAGTGAGCACGACCCCATGTTCACTTATCTGCAGATTTTTGGAACAAGGAATCTTGGAGTTTCAAATTATTTTTCTAGTTGTTGAAGCATTTTTGAGCAGAAATAACTTAAAACAATGTTGTAAAACTTATGTTTAACAAGATTCCTTGAATAAAAATCTAACAAACATCCCAATAAATCTTGAAACTATGGTGATTTCAAGCTCTCATGGAGGTGTTGATGGAAAAATTAAAGAAGAAGGCAAGTGACAAAAGTGGAAAAGACAAGATGGTTGTTGGGAACCTTCTTTAGAATATACCTAGGATGGTATGTGTGAAGATCCACCAAATCTCTGTCTTTTGGAGTAGTCCAAATGTGCAGGAATCTTGGCTGCATTTATAGAAAACGACAGCAAGCTGCACACGGCCCCGTGTCGGCTGGACACGGCCCCGTGTGCAAACAAAATCCTGACACATTTTGTCCGTATTCTGACCAAAAGTCAGAAGGGAATCTTTTGGTGGACACGTGGGCGTGCTGACCTGGACACGGCCCCGTGTCTAGAGGCTGTTTATGAAGTTTCGTCTATTTTTAAGGAATTTATCTGGAACCGGTGGTTCCTTACTGTATGGAACAACACCGAAGTGCCTGAGATACCCGAATTGCTCTAGATTTGGACGAGAACTCAAGAGGTTGTCGGTAAGGGTGATTCCTATGCTAAATGTAGGTGGATAAGTCCAACCCTTTCCCGGGCTCTCATTAAATAAGGTGTATGCCGAATCGCTCAGGTCTATGTATGCATCGAAAGAATTCGATGGGGAGTCCTTCACGGCACAATCGACACAGGGACGACTATCGCTCAAGTCTTCGTAAGAGTTAGAGGTGATTTCGGGAACAACGAAGTTGTTTTTATCCGAATTCGATCTCAATAATTCTTCTTGGGTATCGTCTTGAGGTGAATTAATGATATCCATCTCAAGCTATTTTACCCAATTAAGAATTAGATCTTCCATTTGAAATAATTCATCAAGAAGCATTTCTCCTAGAGGGATGATTGAGAGCATTCGAGGGAGAGATAGCTATTATTTTTACTTTCGCCCCTCTTAAGGCTACATGAAAACAATGGGTCTATATAGTGGGGCTTGTAATTTAAAAAATAGCATTCTAAATCTTTATGATTTCCACCACATATTTGACACCACGTACCATAAGAGGGTTGGAAGTAAAAATTATCAGTATCACTCATGGTTGTGTCGGAAATTACCAACCGTCGGGATCTTACGGTTGTGTTTTCAGTAACTGATACTTGGGCACGGGACGTGTTGATTGGGCACGGCCCCGTGTTCAGCTACCGTCTGACTTAAAACAGGATTGCCAGTACCAAAGATTGGGCACGGGGCATGTTCAGCGGGCACGACCCGTGCTGAGTTCTGCAGAAGCTGAAAATTTAAGAAAAATCCTAAAAATAAGAAAAATAAGAAAAAACGATTAGGCCGTTGATTCCTAACTTTCTAAAAATCCTTGTGTCCCCGGCAACGGCGCCAAAAACTTGATGCGTGTCGAGTGTGATAGGTTTTTATGTATATTTTAAGCCCTTTTTAACACTTTAGTCAAGTTTTAAATTTATAAAACACGATATTTACTAACACTAAACACACATATGGGCAAGTGCACCCATCGTGAACGTAATATAGTGTTGGTAAGATACCGATGTCATCCAAGGACATAAGAGCTTTTAGTACCGGTTTATCCTCAACGTCTAATCAAATCAAAAATTTAGGAAAAAGGTTTTAAAACAAGAAAATAAAACTAACTAAAAATGCTGAAAATAAAAATAAAAATAAAACAGATAGACAAGATGAATCACTTGGATCCGACTAGCCTTTAGTGTAACCTTTGATTACTTTCGCACTTTTGCACTTTTTAAGAGATTATCTTAGTTATAGTGGTAGGCCCCTCTTTTGAAGGTGACATTACCCTCAACCCAGTAGTTTGAGTCAGCAAGGATACAATCCTAAATGGTTGGATTATTGAAAGATAATTAATTAAGTTATTAATGCATAATGCGGTAGGCCCCTCTTTTGAAGGTGATGTTACCCTCGGCTAAGTAGTTTGAGTCAGCAGGGATACAATCCTAAGTAGCCGGGTTAATGTTTTAATAGTAGTTTACATATGAGGGGATCAAGGAGATTGGACCCCCGCCATCCAATACGAGTGGGTATTGAAAGAGGTCCTACTAAACTTGACCCAGCTCCTTGCAGGATCTATACACTGAACAAGGCAAGACGCTTACCAAACCATTCCCTTAACCCCCGACCAGGTAGCCAACATATCTCCATATAGACCGTGGAGATATGAATGGTGAAAATCTTATATTTTATATAGACAGTAAAATAATGCCAAGACACCACGGACAAATAATAAGGAAGTTTCACCTTCAATATAAGAAACTAGTTATTAAAGTCATTAATACATAACCAAATAAAAAGTGCGAAAAGATTAAAAATAAAAAAGTATTACACTAAATGCTTGTCTTCACCAAGTGATATAAGAGACTTAGGCAAACATGGCCTTTGATTGTCAAGAACTCTTACGATCAATCTTGGATCCCGAGACTACTCACACACTCTATGATGGATGATGGATGATGGATGATGGTGGTGGATTTGGGTTGTGATGGTGGTGGTGGGTGGGTGAAGTGTGAGAGAGGTGGTTTGCTAAGGGATGGATTGCAAGTGAGCCAAGCACCCCTATTTATAGCCTGCACAGAAGCCCGGACACGGCCCCGTGTCCACGCATCTTCTCTTTCTTCATTAATTGCAGTTTGTCTGCATTAGTTGAACACGCCCCCATGTCCGCTGGGCACGATCCCGTGTGTAGAAGCGTATCTGTACTATCAAGATTTGCCTAGATTCTGCAAATCTTAGCGTTTACCACGCCGTGTCCGCTAGCCACGCCCCCGTGTTGGGAAATAGAAGCTTCTACAGCTTTGTCTTTTCTGCAGACACTTGGGCACACCCCCGTGTTCATTGAGCGCGGGGCGTGTTCAGCCTTCTGATGTCTTGTTTTTTTCTTGGGAAGATGTTGTCGAGGGGTCGGGCATGCCACGTTTATTCCTTTTCTTTTATTATTGTTAGATTTAGCTGCATTTTTGCTTCTTTTGTTCATTTAAGCTCATTTAACCCTGAAAATACAAAAGGAAGACAAAAGCACACTTTTTCCAACATTAGTACTAATAAAGGGTTAGTTTTATGCCTCATTTGATGTAATTTATATGTTTCATTTTGCACACATTAGTAACCTATAGCTCTGATACCAATCTGTCACACCCAGAAATATCAGAGCATTGGCGTGACTGGACTGGTATCTTCATTGCACAGTGGAAGCAAATAAGCTAAGACTTCTAGAAAACGAATGCCCACTAAGTACTCGACTCCACATGGTTCTCCTATTCCAACCGTGCCATGATTTGAAAAAGTAACATGAGAAAGAAACATGCGAAAAAGTCAACATAAAGTTTAGCGAGTTCATAGTTTGTTTGTAAAAGATTTGAAATAAATCTTTTTGAATAACCGGTTTTTGAAATAATGTTGAGAAAACGA
Organism: Helianthus tuberosus; assembly: GCA_030545235.1. Lineage (NCBI taxonomy): Eukaryota > Viridiplantae > Streptophyta > Magnoliopsida > Asterales > Asteraceae > Helianthus > Helianthus tuberosus. The sequence continues at coordinate 39,083 of JARYGA010045939.1, read as the reverse complement.
ATTTAAAATCATTTTCTTTGGCATGTTATATTCAAACTTTGTATTCGTGAAACTTCGTATTCGTAACGCATTATGTTCGTAAAATCTTGTATTGTTAAACTCTTGTGTTTGAAAATTTTGCATAACCGTCAATGTCCACCCTGACACTGACAACATGCATGCATAATCCTATTCTTTGTATTCGTATAAAACATGGTATGTAAGTGTAAGTTTGTAGACTGTAACACGTAAGTTTGTACGTTGTAAATTCAAGGAAATCGGAGATCGCTAATGGTTTGCAAGGCCATTAACATATGTGACGACATAGGAAGCATCCAAACCATAGGCATTTTTCCGTCGATTTACGACTAGAGACACAAAAGCACTCTAGGTAGAACGTGGCCCCAGAGTGTGGCTGCCAGAAACCCATTAGATCAAACCTTTTGTTCCGCGGTCTAGGTATATAGTTGATTAATGGTGCTTATGTTACCCTATTTGTGACATGATTTATTGTGTCATTCCTTAGTTTAACGTACCCCTTTGTACTTGTATTTTCCCATAGTTTAGAAAACTAGAATACGTGTGTATGCACATTTCGAAAAATAGGCTTGTTTGAAAAACCGGTATAATGGACATAAATATTTTGTAAACCATTTGTGCTTATCGTAATTCACAAACCATTTGTATTAGTCAAAACTTGTTTAAAAGCATGGTTTAGAAATGTATAACGTAAGTTCATCGAATGCCTTGTATGGTATTGCAAAACGTGCATGTCTTTTCACCCCGAAAACATTTATAAAAATGTAAAACCGTAAAAAGGTGGGGTTATAAACTCACCTGGATATCCTTGTGCAAAGCTAGCTTAATATGACTTTGTGGTGTCGTTTCCAAGACGTGACTTGCTAGCGTGCATTCTACAATATTCCTAACCCAAAATATCTTATAAGTTTCTAAATAAATGCGCTAACTAAACTACGTGTCACCGAGCTCTACCGAAATGTTAACTGAACGATTCAACGGTAAGTTGTTAACTTAACAAAAATGATTAAGTTATACTTGTTAAGTCTCGTTTAATGTCGGTAATTAATAAGTCTTGGAAAGACTTAGCTCTCGAGAGATTTAAAATATATAAATATTTATATAAAAATATAAAAATATGTTGTTATAATCGAGTTAGTCGTCCCGAGAAGTCGTACGTATATATGTAACGAATATCTCAAGGAAAATAGTATATAACAAACTCGTATTATATATCTCGTTTCGTATGATATTTGTCAAAATATTCGTGTATGTCGTTTAGGCGTATAAAATAAATATAAAAGTTATATTTATTTTATAAAAGTTTCATCGAGTTGTTGGATGTTTGAAATAAATAGATAAACCATATCTATTTTATAAAAGAATTCGTGTTGTACAACATTTGAAATAAATATATAAACTATATTTATTTTATAAGACGAAATCACGTTGTTTGTTATTCGAAATAAATATATAAACTATATTTATTTTTATTCAAAGAAGTTGTATTGTTTGACATTTGAAATGAATACGCAAACTATAGGTATTTGTATAAACGAAATCGGGTTATCGGCGTTTGGAATAAATGTAAAAGTTATATTCATTTTATAAAAAGAATCATCGAGTTCCGATGTTTAAACTGAACACAAATGATTGTATATATAAAGAGGATGTCCGATTTCTTGTTGTTTGGAAATAAACATAACTAAATATATTTATTTTATAAAACTATCACGTTGGTTATCTTGTAAAACGGTTTTGTCGAATCATTATAAACACGTTTTGTAAGTTATATAATGTCGTCGAAGATAAATATACTTGTATTTAATTTTACACAAATTATTCGAATCCGTTAGTTTCGTTTTATAATACAACGCGTTTTGGTTTTACGGATTTTGATGTGTGCGGTGTGTTATAAGTGTTTATGTATATTTTAAGCCCTTTTTAACACTTTAGTCAAGTTTTAAATTTATAAAACACGATATTTTTGTCACACCATGTCTTTTGCGGAAGCGTACGATGTGTGACAAGTTTGTTATCATTGCATTCAATCATAATAAACAACTACATGATTAAAATGATACTCATCCATTCAGAAAATTTTGAGTATTACAAACACTTAAATACTTAAGTTTTAAAAACACAACCTTCATCTAGGTTACAATTCAACAAAAGTGGATGACATCTAAGCTTGTAGTCTACTTTTAGTTACGATACTTGCGCCCAAGATCCATCCTGTCACCTGAAATACATGTAATTTTGGAAAACATCAACATAAAGTTGAGCGAGTTCATGCGTTTTGTATATCTTGTATGAAAACATAGTTTGTAACTTTTACAAATCAAGTATTCATTGTATAAATCAAGTTTTCTTGTGTACACCACATACTAAATGAATGTTTGTGCAAGGACGTTAAGGCATGTGAGGACATAGGGAGCATTAGTATTTTCTCCTTTAACTGTGTCGATTACCCTCGACTGTGTCGATTAACCTCGACTGTGTCAATTTCCCTTGACTGTGTCGATTACCCTCGACTATGTTGATTAACCTCGACTGTGTCGATTTCCCTCGACTGGGACACCGAAGCACTCAAGAGGTCACATAAGGACCATGAGTGGGGCTCGACCGTACCCGTTAGATCTAACCCTCGTCCCTAATTAAGTTTTAATGGCATCTCAATATCTAGTCTATGCTCACATGATCTAGTATTTTCTAGGCATTTCTTAAAGCACATCATACTCGGTTCTCGTCCTCACCAAGAGTGCTTCTTGTATTTTTACCACTTGTAAAAATTGTAATATTTGTAACATGTATTTCACCCCCGAGAATTATAAAACCAAAAACAGTTAAAGAAAAGGGAAAGCATGAACTCACTGCTTTGCGTTCCTGCGTCGTAAACTTCACCGGATTTGCTTATATAGCGTCGACCTAAACGTGTTTTCTTAACGTTAGTCACTAGACTTGTATCGCACAAGTACAGTCACTATCTTTTGTGTGTGTATTCTTGTGTTAAAAATAACTTATATTTTTAACTAAGTGTCTTACTTATATTATTTTCTCGAAAATAATTATAAGTTTCTTGTATTTTGCACTTTGCACCCGAATTATGTATTTTGTCTAAGTATGTTGTATGTGTATTTTTGTATTTTTACCTCTTAATAGTAGTTAGTGTATTTCCAAGTCTTAATACACTATCACGTATAATACATAGTACATACACTTAGCACAAAGTTTTGTAATCAATAAATATATATATTTTTCATCAAAAATATACATACTTAATACCAATTTTGTTTTGAAGAAATCATCATTTCTTATCACCAAAAATTAGGGAAACCTTGGTAATATTCTTAGATTCATTTTTAGGGAATAAGTTTCTCAAAACTTATATTTTTCTAAGTGTCAATATTTATAGAAATTTTGACAAAGTTTCCCCTAAAAATGGAGGTTTCCCATGTTTTCAAAACATGTGTTTATTTTCTTTTAAAAATCATCAACAATATCAACAACACAATCTTTATTTACCAACTTGTCAATACAAGCATATACCACAAACTTATGAACTTGAAAGTTTGTAAAAATATGTAGTAACTTACTAGCACATTTAGTAAGTCTTGTTACCTTTAAAAATATGATTAGTTTCTTAAAAACTTTATTTTTTAAAGAGTTTGTATTTTCACAACTTCTAGTCTTATTTTCCAAAAATATTTCTTTGTGGGATTTTTTTGTTACACAAGTGTTTATACACTTGTTTACTTACTAAAAATGATTTTAGTCCTTACAAGATCCGGGTTTTTAACAATCTAGTATTTTCCACTTGGTTCATCCGAAAAACCACTTGTAGATCTTTAGATCTACAAGCTTGTAACCTTATTTTCCAAGAAAAATTACATTTATTCAAGTTTCAAGTTCATGGGTGGATGGTTTCATCATCCTTCATATTTCTAGCATTTACATATTGCTAGTTCATGTTCTTAAACATGATCTAGCATATCTAGATGATGATCCATCCAACTTTTACTAACAAACAACATCAAATAATCATAACTACACAAGATTTACATGATTTACACACATAACTTCTCTTTATCCACACTTTAATACTTTATGTTTAAGACTTGTTCATGTTCTTTAGTGTTTCTTAATTGTTCACCATTAAATCATCTATTAACCACCAAAAACAAGATCAAGATGATGATTAGAAGCACTTACTACTAGCACAAGGCTAGGGAAGTTCAAGAGTGTAAATGTGGTGGATAAAAGCAAATAGTGAAGGTCCTTCAAGATCCGCTTGCACCGAGCTTCGTTAGTGACCTTCTTACACCTTAATATCACCTTAGAATGGATGGAAATGGGTCGAAATGAAAGTGTGGGTGTGTGTGGTTGAAGCCGTGAGCTTAGGGAGGAGGAGAGAAGGTTTTGGTATTGTTGAATGATGAAGATGAAGTGAGAAATGAAGTCTAGTGGTTTTTATAATTACCTTCCAACATTTCATTAACCACTAGGTCTTATGTCTCATTTGTACAAAACATATTCTAATATAATAATCAAAGAATCATGTTGGTGAGTCCCCATGTTGTAACCGGCCTCAAGGGGGGGGGGGGGTGCATGGTTGGTTTTCAACTCTTGGTTACTTATTCTAGTTAGATATTATGTGCAACATTTAGTGTTTATGGTGTGTGGTTAATTATATAGTGTGTTAGGGTGTTCGGGGACCCTAACTAGCTCTGAAAAATAAAAACATTGCTTCTAGCAATATTTTGGTGTTCCGGGTATTGTCCGGTTGTTCGGTTTGACACTGTTCTGTTAAAGTGCTTAATTAATCCGTTTAGTGTCCTTTCAAGTGTCCTTTCGTAACACTTTCAATTCCCGACACTTAGGGAAGTATTCTGGATGATAAAACGGAATTTCTGCATGATGTTTATGTGTTAAAAGCTTATTTATAGCTGAATTTTATAAATTTATGCACTTAAAGTGCGTTTCGGGTGCTTTTTAGTGCGTATTTTAGCTCTCGGAATGTCTATATTAAAACCCTTGTATGTACATTTTAAGGCATTCTTGTCGTTGGACCTACAGCTAGGCCTCAATTCTAATGTCTGACTGCTTTCTGCAGATTGGTTGACACAAGGTGTCTTACCGGTGAGTTTACTAATATTTCTGACGCAACGCTCTCGTTAATGCATAAAGCAATATTTTATGGTATAAAACGTGCATGAATTCACTTGCATGGAATTCAAAAATTTATTTGTCTGGTAAACCAGATCATGCACAGTCATTAAAGCACAAATTATTGTTTATTAAGTGTACGAAATGTACAGAAAAGTGACGGTTGTCACAATTTTACTAACACTAAACACACATATGGGCAAGTGCACCCATCGTGAGCGTAGTATAGCGTTGGTAAGATACCGAGGTCGTCCAAGGACACAAGAGCTTTTAGTACCGTTTTATCCTCAACGTCTAATCAAATCAAATATTTAGAAAAGGTTTTAAACATGAAAATAAAAACTAAAAATGCTGAAAAATAAAATAAAATAAAAACAGATAGACAAGATGAATCACTTCGATCCGACTCGCCTTTAGTGTAACCATTGATGATTTCCGCACTTTTGCACTTTCTAAGAGATTATCTTAGTTATAGTAGTAGGCCCCTCTTTTGAAGGTGACGTTACCCTCAACCCAGTAGTTTGAATCAGCAAGGATACAATCCTAAAGGGTCAGAATATTGAAAGATAATTAATTAAGTTATTAATGCATAATGTGGTAGGCCCATCTTTTGAAGGTGACGTTACCCTCGGCTAAGTGGTTTGAGTCAGCAGGGATACAATCCCAAGTAGCCAGGTTAATGTATTTATAGTAGTTTACATATGAGGGGATCAAGCTATTCGAACCCCCGCCATCCAATACTAGTGGGTATTGAAGGAGGTCCTAGTAAGCTTGACCCAGGTCCTTGCAAGATCTATACACTGAACAAGGCAAGAACCTTACCAAACCATTCCCTTAACCCCCGACCACGTAGCCAACATATCTCTATATAGACCGTAGAGATATGAATGGTGAAAATATTTTATTTTATATAGACAGTAAAATAATGCCAAGACACCACGGACAAATGATAAGGAAGTTTCACCTTCAACATAAGAAACTAGTTATTAAAGTCATTAATACAATACCAAATAAAAAGTGCGAAAAGATTAAAAATCAAAAGTATTACACTAAATGCTTGTCTTCACCAAGTGATGTAAGAGACTTAGGAAAACATGGCCTTTGATTGTCAAGAACTCTTACTATCAATCTTGGATCCCGAGACTACTACACACACTCTATGATAGATGATGGATGATGGTGGTGGATGTGGGTTGTAGTGGTGGTGGAGTGTGGGTGAAGTGGGAGAGAGGTGGTTTGCCAAGGGATGCCTGCACAGATGCCCGGACACGGCCCCGTGTCCAGTGGGCACGGCCCCGTGTCCATCCACTTTCTCTTTCTTCATTAATTGTAATTTTTCTACATTAGCTCCACACACCCCCGTGTCTACTGGGCATGGCCCCGCGTGCAGAAGCATATCTGTACTATCAAGATTTGCTTGGATTCTGTGAATCCTAGTGTTGACCACGGCCGTGTTGAGCTGGGCACGCCCCCATGTCGGGAAATAGAAGCTTCTACAACTTTGTCCTTTCTGCAGACACCTGACCACGCCCCCGTGTCCGCTGGGCACGGGGCCATGTTCAGCCTTCTGTTCACTTGTTTTTGCTTGGGAAGATGCTGTCGAGGGGTCGGGCATGCCACGTTTATTCATTTTCTTGTAATTATGTTAGATTTTGCTGCATATTTGTTCCTTTTGTTCATTTATGCTCATTTAATCCTGAAAATACAAAAGGAAGACAAAAACACACTTTTTCCAACATTAGTACTAAAAAAGGGTTAGTTTTATGCCTTATTTGATGTAATTTATATGTTCTATTTTACACACATCAGATTTTCTTGAAAAACGGGCAGAGTTTCTTCTGTTTTTGGACGCCCCGATGTAAGGACCTGCAAAATTGTCCCTAACCGACCCGTAAGTGAAAACCCGGACCCCTGAAACCCTAACGTACATGAAAAATCAAGAAAATATGAAATTTGGTCTTCACGCGGGCCGCGTAAGGGTAAGCCTAGGCTTACGCGGGCCGTGACATCTCTTGAAATCTCCGGATAAGCTTTAGGACACGTGTCATTACCACCGATGACTCAGCAACCCTCGCGGGCCGCGTAAGATACATCAATGGGTTTACGCGGGCCGCGTAAAACCCAAATTTTTGCTATAAATTGCCTGGACATCGAGCTTTCATTCTTTGTCGAAAACTTTTCTCAAAAACGAAATCTCACTGCTCAAATTCGAAATTTACAATAGCGAGGCGCTGCTACGATACAGGGTATTAACTCGATCACTGCTACAATTCTTTTCTTTCCTTCAGCTTTTATTATAGTAAATAGTAGCTCGGGATTATACCTTCTAAATCCCGAAAATCTACCCGTTATTAGGGTAATAACTCTAATCGCTACTACGATTAAATGTCCGATCGATTGAAACTATCCAATGGATGTTTAAGTGCTGCTCAAACTCGGGTTATACTTTGTCATTCGTCGTGAATTCGATGAATGTTTAAGTATCGCACTTTGTCATTCGTCGTGAGGGTTGTGATCTCGTGATTATCGTTAAAGTTGAATTGAGTTAATACACAAATACGAGTTCCGTTGTATCTAGAAATTAGAACTCGTAACCAAGAAGTTAAACTAGAATACTTAACAATTAAGTAAACTTAATATTAAGTAAACTTAGTGTTTAAATAAACTTAGTCATTAAGTTAACTTACTAAATACACTTAGCGGTTAAGAAAACTTAGCAGTTAAGCAAGCTAAGTAAGTTAATTAAGCAGCTAATACGTTATTTAATCTGCTAAGTAAATTACTTAAATAAACTGTTAAGAAAAAAAATTAATCAGTTAAGTAAGATTAATTAATTAGTTAAGTATGATTAATTAAGTTAAGTATAATCAATTAATCAGCTAAGCAAGATTAATTAAGCTAAGTAAGATTAATTAATCAGCTAAGTAAGATTTATTAAACACCTAAATAGATATACATGAAAAATAGATATGTATATGGAGTAGGTATTATCTAAGGAAGGTTTTATCTAAAGAAAGTTTTATTTAGGGAAAGTTTTATCTAGGGAAGGTTCAACTAAGGAAGATAACATCTAGGGAAATTCTATATAGGGGTAAGACTTATCCCTTGGCTATAAATAGGAAGCCTAGGAATTCATTTTCCTTGCTCATTTCTTTTCTTCTTATCTCTATACGTTGGTGTTCTAACCAATAATCACCGATGCGATGTTCTGTCCGATCGATTCAGGAACCAACTCACGGAATCCAAAGTGCTATACTTTGTGAGTTCGTTAAACGGGTGCCAAAGTACTATACTTTGTGAGTTCGTTAAACGGATGCCAAAGTGTTATACTTTGTGAATTTAGTTAAGGTTCGAATCTCGTGACCATCGTTAGGTTTGATTTGGTTTAACACTAATACGTATTCCATTCTGTTAAACTAAATGTTTAACTACTCGAAACTCTACACCATACTCTTACAATCAAAATGGATGCTTAATCATCAGAAGGTTCAAAACAATAAAGTGTATGCTTAATTATCAGAAGGAGTAGAATCAAGAAGCTTGTTAAATCAATACTGCATGCTTATAAAGTGAGTCATTCTCTTTTTATCAAAAGTGTTTTACAATACTCCAACTATTTTTAAAGTTATAATTACATGGATTAAGTCGTGGTTATCTTGAATCACTGGCTAGTGGGGTATTGTGCACATTACTAAATTTTCACGGTTAGGCTAATAAATCCTAACAGTGATAATCATCACTACTTGGGGAAGGACCCAATAGTGGTATGACCATCGTCACCAGGAAGTGACACGGCGCCAGATAAAAATAAGATAAAAGCCATTGTAATCGCTCTTATGCTGTAATTCATAACTAAAGTGTCATTTTATAAAACCTGAATGAACTCACCAGTATTTCCTGCTGACAAAATATTTTTAAAACACGTTGCAGGTAATTACAGTAGATCGGAATAAAAGTTGGATACAGCACTGAAAGGCATAAAGAAGTGGCTTGATTTATTAAATTAAATTAAGAATTATCGTTTTATGTAATCGGGTTTATCCCATAATAAAAGCTACCTTTATAAAACATGGTTTTACCCCCATCTGTTTAAATAAATAAAATCTGGTGTTTCTAAACTCTGATATTTTTCCTAACTCACGGTCATGATGAAGTTCCGCTGCAATGTTTTCAAATTAACCACCGGTACCACTTGGCTGCTCGCGGCTCCCGATTCCGTCCAGGGTGGGGTCGGGGGTCGTGACAGAAGGTGGTATCAGAGCCACTGATTTAAGCCAATAGGTGTTGTGATAATAATACCTAAGCTTAAATAAAAGAGTTAGGAAATTGCTATTAACTGGTAGCACACATGATAGCATTTAGACTTGAACTTAAGAAAAGATGCCTTAGTATAAGCTTCGAGATAAGCTAAATACTTGTGCAAATAAAGTGTGATGAGTTTTGATATGCCGTAAGGATAATAACTAGAACGTTGCAAGTATATTAAATAAGCAATAACCCTTGTTATTTCTTATTTATTACTACTTTGTTCTAGAATATGATCCGTCATGTGAATACTAAATTGCTTAGTCTTTGTTGAAACTCATAATGCACTTTCCAAATCATGATTTAAGAAAGATCTATTTATGGGAAATATAAATTTCTTCTCCGGCAAGACTGGGTATGGTGTAGCAGACTCTCCAGCTTGTCCGGATAAACTGGGGTTACCTCTCCGGCGAGAACCGGATAAAACGGGGTATATAATATGTCAAACAAGTGACAAGATTTCCCTAAATAGTATCATGACCTGATATCTGACTTGTTTTTGGAAATAAGAATCTGTTAAAATACTTTGACCTTATGAAGGGTATGTATATTACAGCATGTGAAATATATGATTATATAGATATGTATATCTATAAGGAATTCCAAAACCCATAACAATTGACAATTAAGAATAAAGCACAAGCATATGTGTCAATAATAAATCTAGATTTCTCTATCAAGAATCTCTTGCATATATCTATAATTCTGATATCAAACATTATTTCGTTTGATCATTTACCTCGTAACTCGTGCGACAATATAAACAATGGAAACCCTTTAAAGTTGGGATGCCATCAAAAGTATAAGAATTTCCAATGCGTTACCATAGACTATTAACGCAAGTAAGAAGCATGTAAAGTTGTGCTAGTGCACAAGAAAACACATGAAACTTAAATTATACGTTCACAGACGTCAAAGTATATCACACACGACTTTCAAGGCAAGACCTTTGGAAAATATAATTGGGCACGACGACACCAATGATAATCCCGTCAGTGGAAGAATTACTAATCAAAAAGCAGCACTTGGCCATGTGATCCTACAATCGACATGAATCTTTCTGAGGAACGATAGAACAAGATTTCACAACAATCGGTGCATAGTATAATCCAATTCTTGACGCTGCAAAAGAAGTTACATACCTTTACAATCCCCCTTGTTTCATTTTATTCGACATTCCTTGGTAATGTCATTTAACAACGGTTATCACACAAAATTCCAGATAAGATTCTTAAATTCCTTTTGTTAAATTCAGACCTCTACACATAGAAAATAGACTTTTGCATTTCCACTCTCCTAAGGGTCATCATCAGGATTTCTTTCAAAATCGCGAATATTTATTTGGTTGTTTCATTTCTTGGTAAATCCACACGTTACACATGCACTGTTTGTTGCGCATGTGGTTAGTTTAAATTATGAAGACCATTGAAAGGCTTCATTCCAATTTGTTGTTTTATCAAAACTCAAATATCGTTTCGCTAATACTTGATCTTTGCATTTTAAACCGCGTTTTTGCAAAACGATGACTCTTTGATATCAAATCGATGAATTTCTTGAAAAATTCGATTTTCTTTTGAATGGTATCCATGGTTTTTGTTGTGACCATGTCAGAACTTTCTTATTGATACATGAACTCGTTTTGTTTAAACCAAGTTCAATTGTTTGAACTTGCTCGCATTACGTATTCAAATTCAAAGTCCCGTATGATGAATTGAAGCCATCATCTTCGAAATAATCCCAACAAGCACTTCAATTCTCTTGAACCATAACATGCTTGTTTGGTCTTCGACTTCATTGAATCATTTCTTTAATCACGATCACCTTGTGGTGACGTTTTCACAAAATTTGAAGCTCGCGCTAATCTCGTTTGCACACATCATATACTGATTTAATTATTTATATTGAATCCGCTTTGTTGGTTTATCCTATAAAAAGAAATCATAACACAATCGTGTGCTAAGATAATGATACACAAATTCATGTCATATTTCAGTGTATCTCTTAAAACAGTTCCTACAACATCGATCGGGCATTCTTGATCTTTTCGATCGAAAAACATTATTTCAATTGTTTCATTTTCAATCAAAAATCCTACTAGATTGTTTGAAACAAACATTCGGGTTGAATTCGTTGAACTTTCATTTGATTTCAAGCATGGTGAACTCATTCAGTCACCGCTATTATTATTTCGATTACTACGACACCTTGTGACATCGGTATAGACTTGTAGCTTGAGCTAATCTATATATACCTTTCGCTTGACTCATCCATGAAAATGGTCTTAATACAACTATGTGTTAAGACAATGATACACTAAACTCTGTTGTATATCAGTGTATCCTTGTAAATTCGATAAATGTCAACCCATTGATTTTCTCAGTTGACAAATCATTTTCGTACTTCTATTTTGTTCGAGCTTGTTGATTCTGAGTCTTCCTCAGTTGACAATCAAGGTAAATTTTCTATTGACAGTGAATTCTATTGTTTCTAAAAATCATTCACAACTTATAAACATTCACATATCTCTTTTAAACTTGAACCTAATCACCTTAGAAACTATATTATTTCATCTCACATCGACTTCTTGAACTAATTCAGTTGAACCATTGAGCCTTGTTTATTGTAACACATATTCATTTGAATATGTCTTGATTCTGTGTTATTTACCTTAAAAATACTGTTTTTATTGACTAAGATGTGACATAACTCGAAAAAGATATCGTAGCCCAAATCTCGAGGACGAGATTTTAAATAAGGTGGGGAGGATGTAAGGACCTGCAAAATTGTCCCTAACCGACCCGTAAGTGAAAACCAGGACCCCTGAAACCCTAACGTACATGAAAAATCAAGAAAATATGAATTTTGGTCTTCACGCGGGCCGCGTAAGGGTAAGCCTAGGCTTACGCGGGCCGCGACAGCTCTTCAAATCTCTGGATAAGCTTTAGGACACGTGTCGTTACCACCGATGACTCAGCAACCCTCGCGGGCCGCGTAAGATACATCAATGGGTTTACGCGGGCCGCGTAAAACCCAAATTTTTGCTATAAATTGCCTGGACATTAAGCTTTCATTCTTTGTCGAAAACTTTTCTCAAAAATGAAATCTCACTGCTGAAATTCGAAATTTACAATAGCGAGGCGCTGCTACGATACAGGGTATTAACTCGATCACTGCTACAATTCTTTTCTTTCCTTCAGCTTTTATTATAGTAAATAGTAGCTCGGGATTATACCTTCTAAATCCCGAAACTCTGCCCGTTATTAGGGTAATAACTCTAATCGATGCTACGATTAAATGTCCGATCGATTGAAACTATCCGATGGATGTTTAAGTGCTTCTTAAACTCGGGTTATACTTTGTCATTCGTCGTGAATTCGATGGATGTTTAAGTATCGCACTTTGTCATTCGTCGTGAGGGTTGTGATCTTGTGATTATCGTTAAAGTTGAATTGAGTTAATACACTAATACGAGTTCCGTTGTATCTAGAAATTAGAACTCGTAACCAAGAAGTTAAACTAGAATACTTAACAATTAAGTAAACTTAATATTAAGTAAACTTAGTGTTTAAATAAATTTAGTCATTAAGTTAACTTACTAAATACACTTAGCGGTTAAGAAAACTTAGCAGTTAAGCAAGCTAAGTAAGTTAATTAGTAAATTACTTAAATAAACCGTTAAGAAAAAAAATTAATCAGTTAAGTAAGATTAATTAATCTGTTAAGTATGATTAATTAAGTTAAGTATAATTAATTAATCAGTTAAGCAAGATTAATTAAGCTAAGTAAGATTAATTAATCAGCTAAGTAAGATTTATTAAACACCTAAATAGATATACATGAAAAATAGATATATATATATATATGGAGTAGGTATTATCTAAGGAAGGTTTTATCTAAAGAAAGTTTTATTTAGGGAAAGTTTTATCTAGGGAAGGTTCAACTAAGGAAGATAACATCTAGGGAAATTCTATATAAGGGTAAGACTTATCCCTTGGCTATAAATAGGAAGCCTATGAATTCATTTTCCTTGCTCATTTCTTTTCTTCTTCTCTCTATACGTTGGTGTTCTAATCAATAATCACCGATGCGATGTTCTATCCGATCGATTCAGGAACCAACTCACGGAATCCAAAGTGCTATACTTTGTGAGTTCGTTAAACGGATGACAAAGTACTATACTTTGTGAGTTCGTTAAACGGATGCCAAAGTGTTATACTTTGTGAATTTAGTTAATGTTTGAATCTCGTGACCATCGTTATGGATGCTTAATCATCAGAAGGTTCAAAACAATAAAGTGCATGCTTAATTATCAGAAGGAGTAGAATCAAGAAGCTTGTTAAATCAATACTGCACGCTTATAAAGTGAGTCATTCTCTTTTTATCAAAAGTGTTTTACAATACTCCAACTATTTTTAAAGTTATAATTACAGGGATTAAGTCGTGGTTATCTTGAATCACTGGCTAGTGGGGTATTGTGCACATTACTAAATTTCTCACGGTTAGGCTAATAAATCCTAACAATGATAATCATCACTACTTGGGAAAGGACCCAATAGTGGTATGACCATCGTCAACAGGAGGTGACACGGCGCCAGATAAAAATAAGATAAAAGCCATTGTAATCGCTCTTATGCTGTAATTCATAACTAAGGTGTCATTTTATAAAACCTGAATGAACTCACCAGTATTTCCTGCTGACAAAATATTTTTAAAACACGTTGCAGGTAATTACAGTAGATACGAATAAAAGTTGGATACGGCACTGAAAGGCATAAAGAAGTGGCTTGATTTGTTAAATTAAATTAAGAATTATCGTTTTATGTAATCGGGTTTATCCCATAATAAAAGCTACCTTTATAAAACATGGGTTTACCCCCATCTGTTTAAATAAATAAAATCTGGTGTTTCTAAACTCTGATATTTTTCCTAACTCACGGTCATGATGAAGTTCCGCTGCAATGTTTTCAAATTAACCACCGGTACCACTTGGCTGCTCGCGGCTCCCGATTCCGTCCAGGGTGGGGTCGGGGGTCGTGACACCCGACAACACAAGTTGTTATATTTTCAAAATTCAATCATCAATATAAATATTTTTTTCATAAAAACGACAAATAATAAACTAGACACTAATCCGTTCATTTGAGCTCGATTTCACGTATTTAACCAAAACTATATAAAATAACGAAATTATTTATCGTGCCAATAGACTTTACCAAAATCTCATGTCGTTTCGCTGAGTCAACTCATGTATTTGACTGAGTTGACCGAGTCAACTCACCGTATTGACCAGGTTTGACCGAGTTGACTCGGTTTGACCGAGTCAACCAAAATCCGAAGCTCAAAATCTGACCCGAACCATAACTGTTGTTGACTTCTTTTGACCCGTTTTTTATGACTTCGACCTGTTGACCGCGGCTGACCCGAACCGTTGACCGAACCGAACCAAGAATCCGAACCACACTTGAATCTGAACCCGAAACTTAAACATCTGAGCCGAACTTGAACCAAACTCCAACATGCTTGTTGTTATGTCACATGTGCCGCCGGCGACTCCGACGCGGGCCATTACTCCGGCGGTCGCTCACCCAACAGCCAGCATCTCTGTTGCCGGAGAAAATTGGTATGGATCTGTACCACTGCCGCCGTCGTCGTTAGCTCCGGTCATCGGAACCTCGCCGGCTCCTTTTTCTTCCTACGTCTCTCTCTCTCTCATCCCGAATACTCTCTCTCTCTCTCTTTCCCCCTATTCAAGTATTTTCTGATCTATCTATCGCTCACCACCACCCGAAAGTGGTGGTGGTGGTCCATCTCATCCATCGAGGTAGGGGGTACCACTGTTGGGTGTCGTCGGAAAAGGAAGGTGGGGGTGTGTAGAAGATACAGCGGAGGTGGTCGGAGGAGTGTGTGGTCACCGGTTAACCGGCCGTCAGAGGAGATGACGAGGATGATGAGTTAGGGGGGGTGTCGACTAGTGGTTGAAGGTTGTGGCTGTGTTTGTTGTTTGAAAAGTTAGGGTTTCTTCACAAAAGGTAATGAAGGTGAAGTGTATACTCTGTGTGTGTGTTTAATTCTTGAGTTGCAGACAAGAATGATGAGAGGAACAAGATGTAGCGGTTGACAACAAATGAGAATTAGGTTTGTTTCAAGTGGGCTTGGGCTTGGGCCCAAGGCCCACAAGCCCAATCTTGTGTTTAAGTGGCCCGTTTGATCCTAAGATCCCGTTTTCAAAACCCGAACTCTGCATAACGTCGTAAATTATAATTTTAGTATCAATACACGTAAAACGTGATCGGTAGTCGTTGTTTGTACGCTCGAGCGTCGATTACGGTAAAATCGCGTAAAGTTGCATCATTTGTCGTTTTAAACCATTTTTCGATCTGGTTTCGACTACGGTTGTTAAAATTTAATTACGAAACTAGTTATATTGTAAAATTTTAGTTTCGGAAGTAAAACGCGTGTCCGATGCTTCCGTTTCGTTGCCGGTGCGTTCCCGCAGTCGCGTTTTAGTTCACGTTTACGTTTTGTGACGTACGGAAGCACAATAAATTCACGAAATTAAATTCATAAATATAAAATATTCGTAGAAAATCCGTATTTGTCGGCGTTTTCAGTATTTTATTCGGTTTTAGTTGGTTATTTTTTAACATTTCGCAGATTTCCCGCAGTGTACTATTCACGCACTGTAAAGTCGAATAGACATTCCTAGACACTCCAAAGGCCTAATTAAGTTAATCTACGTCTTAAACATTATTTCTTATCGTCCTAATGTTTGTTTTGCGCGTAATTAGGAGCCGTAAATTACCGGTTTTCACAACCGTCAACCAAAACCCAAAGGTTTCAAATAACAGAAGCAACATTATAAATCTTCATCATGAAATATCAAAAATTTGTGTAACAGATAACAGAAAGCCCCAAACTTTCAATAGCCACCGTTAATAAAAACCAAAAAGGCTTTAAATTACAAAAGAAACATTATAAAGGTAACTACTAACATGCAGATGACCTCTCTTAGATGATAAGACAGACATCTTCACTGAGTAAAAAGGTAGACAAAGACCTAAAATCTCAAATAGAAATGTAGTCAGGACAACCGAACCCAAAAAAATAACCAAAAATGCTCTTAAAAAACAAAAACAAAAACATCACATGCAGATAACCTTTTAGATGAGAGTTAACTCACCATCACCGAAGCCAAAATGTCGTAAACCCTGATTATCCAAAGTCACCAAAAAATAAAACGGGTTGATTACAAGAATCACCAGCCTAGAAAAACCTAATGTTTAATCGGCCTAGATGTAACATCAATGGTAGCCCAAAATGTTGCCAAAATGCTAAGGATTAACCAAACTTTCGCTGGAAATTCAACACCAAAGACTAACACATAACTTAAAACCCTAATGGGCTAACAGTAGCGCTAACCAAATAGAAAGAGGAAGAAGAAAAGAAATCTGAAAGTAACAATGGTTGGCTGAAGAAGAGGCACAATAGTAATCATCGGAGGATTGGCAGGCGGAGAAGCAAGCGGTGAAAAAATAAAATGAGGGGGTCGTGATTCTTTTATAAACCAAACAAAGGTAGAACAACACAAACTAAAGCACAACAACACTAAGCAAAAAAAGATGAAAAGCATAGAGTACAACACTACTACGCACAACCACGTTGCAAACTAGTATTATATAGATAAGAATACTATCATTATAAGATAAGGAGGTACACTCAATATAAATAAAACAACCTTAAGAACACTATATAACCTAATGGGCCTTTTGCGTGGTAGTATTTAGGTTCGTAGAATGTTCATAAGTGGTGAAGGGTTTGAATTATGTTATGGACAATCTGTAGAATTAGGAGTCAATTAGAATGATGTTCAACTTTTTTAACCACTATACTTTGCATGTCGGGATGGTAAAATGAACCCCAAGCCCGATAGGAATGCCCGAAACACTGAGGACGGGTATGGGATTTGAATTTTTTTTAGATATTGGGACATATATGGGTTAGGTGAAATGAGACCCGATTACCTGAAACTATATATCTGTTATCTAACCTATATACTAGAAACATATACCCGAAGAATTTTTATTTTTATTTAATCTTTTAACCCTGATTTAGTAATGCTTCATACTAGTAGCTTCGTTGCTGTAAAGATATGCTACGAAATACGAAATTATATTTTAAGATTTATATCATTATGATATTTAGTATTTCATATATTATGTATTTATGATATGTGTGTAGGCATGTGTGTAGGCATGTGTGTGTCTCTATATACATATATAGGGGACCTCTAAAATGAGAACCACCTCCAGTTGTAGGAACCGTGAGAACTTTTTGATCCGGGGCGAGTTGGACCAAATTTTTTTTCATAAACGTAGATGCTTGTATTATAAACACATTTGTAAAAAAAAATAAAAAAAAATGTCTTGTGTGTAGTTTTGAACACCACAAGTTTGTGTTTACGGGTACCGTAAATTTTAAATAAAATTTACGAGTCCCGTAAACGCAAAACTTTGGGTGCTCAAAACTACACACCCGACATTTTTTTTTGAATTTTTTTTTACACATGTGTTTATAATACATGCATCTACGTTTATGAAAAAAAAAATTGGTCCACCTCGCCCCGTACGGTGTAGTTCTCACGGTTCTTACAACTGGAGTTGTTTCTCATTTTAGCGGTCCCATATATATATATATAGGGTAAGGTTCATGCGAGAACCACCATTATTGCGAGAACCGCGAGAACCAATGTGAACACAAAATAAAATCTAAAAAAATCAAAAAAGCACTCAAAATTCTTTTTTTATTTTTTTTAATATTTTTTAAAAAAAAATCACTATATTTCGTTACCATAAAAAAAAACTTTTTTTTTTCGAGTAACAGTTATCCATACACATGTGCATATGTATCATTACTTCAACAAATTCGGTAATACGTTATCAGGAATAGACAATTGCACTTTAATTTACAATACCATTAGTAACACACTACTTTTTACATTACCAATATTCAAAATGCACATGTGCATCATTAGGTATAACCATTATATAACGTGTTTTGGTACAAAAAAGTTTGTGATTTTGAATGGAGAAGTAGGCCCATATACATGTTTTTTGGTTAGTTATATCTAGTGGTTGATGGTTTGGTTATAGTTGTCAATTTTTTATGTAATATGTTGATTGGATGGTATAAATGGTGTTTACATACATGTAATAAAGTGAAAATATTGTTAATGGTATTGTATTATGGATGGTAGGAGGTAATGCTAATGGTATTGTATTATGGATGGTAGGAGGTAATGGTAGTGTATTATAGATGTATGATAGATGAAAGGGAAAGTGTATTCAAAGTAGTGTACCAAAACACCTTATTTCATGTTGATACATATAAATGCACATGTGCATTTCTAATATTGGTAATGTAAAAAGTAGTGTATTACATATGGTAGTGTAAATGAAAGTGCAATTGTCTAATATGTGTAATGAATTATGGAATTTGTCAAAGAAATGACAAAAATGCACATGTGCATGCTTGTGTATTAGGGATGGAATGATAGATTAAAGAGAAAGTAGTATACCAAAACACCTTATTTCCTGTTGATACATATAGATGCACATGTGCATTTCTAACATTGTTAACGTAAAAAGTAGTGTATTACACGTGTTAGTGTAAATGAAAGTGCAATTGACTATTATTTGTAATGAATTACGGAATTTGACAAAGAAATGATACATATGCACATGTGCATGGATAACTGTTACTCGAATTTTTTTGAATTTTTTTTGAATTTTTTTTATTTTTTTATTAACAAAATATAGAGATTTAAAAAAAAAAAATAAAAAAAAATTTGGGTGTTTTTTAGATTTTTTTAGGAATTACTGTTTGTGTTCACACTGGTTCTCGCGGTTCTCGCAATAAAGGGTGGTTCCTAACGGATCTTTGTCCTATATATATATAGGGGAGGGTTAGATAGAAAACCCTAAAAATTTGAGAAAACCCAACCTCCCGACTTTTTTTTTTAAATAACACATGTAATATAAATGTTTTTAAGAGTTTTGAGCCAAAAAAATAAAAAAAGCGCCGAGTGGTTTTTTAAAAAAAAAAAATAAACAAGTTTCAGCACTTTTTGTCTAACACATATTAGTGATGAAAGTTGCTGAAACTTGTTTATTTTTTTAAAAACACCCACTCGGCGCTTTTTTGATTTTTTTGGCTCAAAACTCTTAAAAACATGTATATTACATGTGTTATTTTTTTCAAAAAAAAAAAAAGTCGGGAGGTTGGATTTTCTAGGGTTTTCTCAAATTTTTAAGGTTTTCTATCTAGCATTATCCTATATATATATATATATATATATATATATATATATTTGTTATCGATCATATTTTAATTTATTGTATATTTTAAAAACATAAAGTTATATAAAATTATAAAAGAGAAAAAAATATAAACTTGAAAAACCCAGGATATTTTAAAACAATAATGGGTATGCCTGCAAAGTGATACCTAACGTGTATTGTACCGGTATGGGACAAAGTTTGACAATCGAGTGTGGAACTGAAATTAGTCATAGCAACCCATATCGAGCCCACTCGCATCCCTATTTGCACTGGGATGTTGATGTATTAAAAACATATTTTGTAACTCGCATATCTTTGTTTCTTTGAGCATAATGAAGAAGTGGGCGCCCTACAAGATGCGAAAAACCTCACGTAAATGCGCCCTTTGAGCTTTGATTATGAGCGATGGACGTAATGTAACGTCTTATAGCGCTCTGGATAGTTGCTATTGATGTGGGTTAGGATGTGTGTATTTATCTTAGTTACCTTTACTGGCAATTACCGTGATGGATTACTACTGATGGGCAACATGAAAAATCCTGGGTATATTTTTAAAACAATAATGGGTATGCTTGGTAAGTGATACCTGATGTGTATTGTACCAATATTGGGTATGGCTTGACAATCAGGTATGGGAATGGGACTAAGATTACTCATACTGAGCCCATTGGCTGATATGTACCAAACGGATTTGGGATAAATAATCCGTTGAGTGGATCAAGCTCAAAAGAAAATAGCAAAGAATCAAGACTTTGAGATAACTCTCTTTTCAATAATTTTCATTCATAAATAATACTGAAATACCAATGCCATTATATAGGCTTAAAAAAGAAAACTAACACTAACTACTACTACCACTAGTCACTAACCCACGAACACTAAACAAATGGAATAGTGAAACTAACTATCTTCATGAAAATAAGGAAAAGGTAAATAATGTAGCAACCACGTTGTGAGGCATGGATGGTAATTGTGATGTGCATATGGACCATATCATTCCCCCACACTTAGAAAAAACCTTGTCCGCAAGGTTGAAAATCTAGACACCATGGTGGCCGCCACTCGGTTCTTCCGACAACACGCGCATGGGTCATGACGCCACGCCACGGTGGGCGCCACTCGACTATGGAACTCGTCTTTGGTTCAATTCCAACAGCAATCCAAACCGTTAATCTTCTCACGCCTTGTCTACCAAGCTTAAAATTACCATTGTCATGGAAATTTTGAATTTGCTTTTGAGAAAAATTAACATACAAGTCCATGCAAGAATGGTTCTTCCGTAAACTAACATGCCTTAAATTAGACTTGGTGGATTTTTTGGATTTTGACTTTGAACCATCTGATTCATCATGTGGGTCAATTGCAAGGATCACACCACTCGTTATGGTGGTGTGTTCAGGGGCTAGTGTTGGTACAAACGGCTCCGGTAGTGTACGCCGCGAGGCTGGTTTCTGTGTAATCGGCTGAAGCAATGGCACCCGTATTGCGGTATTGGGGTTGTTTCTGGTGTATATGAAGCAGTGGAAAGGGTGGTGTGAGGTAACAGGGTTGGTACGGGTTTTGGGTTTGGTGCGTAAGTGGTTGTCGGAGGTGGTTGTGCGGGTTTTGGTGATGGAGGTTTGATAGCAGCTCTTGGTGGTGGTGGAGTGGCAGCGGGTGACGGTAGCGGTGTAGAAAAAATGGGTGAAGTTGCCCATCTCCGGGACTCGTTTTTGAGAAGATCGATCATCTCAGCAATCGTTGATATGATTCGATCCAACGACTCATTCCATTCGAGAGCGTCCATGAGGGGATCAAGACCGCTCTGATACCAATTGATATGTACCAATCGGATTTGGGATAAATAATCCGTTGAGTGGATCAAGCTCAAAAGAAAATAGCAAAGAAGCAAGACTTTGAGATAACTCTCTTTTCAATAATTTTCATTCATAAATAATACTGAAATACCAATGCCATTATATAGGTTTAAAAAAGAAAACTAACACTAACTACTACTACCACTAGTCACTAACCCACGAACACTAAACAAATGGAATAGTGAAACTAACTATCTTCATGAAAATAAGGAAAAGGTAAATAATGTAGCAACCACGTTGTGAGGCATGGATGGTAATTGTGATGTGCATATGGACCATATCATTGGCATCCCTATTTGCACAAAAATGTTGATGTATTAGAAACATATTTTTGTAACTTGCATACCTTTGTTTCTTTGACCATAATGAAGAAGTGGGCACCCTACAGGATGTGAAAAACCTCATGCATGTGCGCCCTTTAGGCTTTGACTGTGGGCAATGGACGTCATGTGAAGTTTTATAGTGCTCTGGACAGTTGCTATTGATATGGGTTACCATTGGTGCGTGTATTGAGCTTAGTTTCCTTTATTGGCGGTTACTGTACTGATGTGCAACCCTTACCGCCGATGTACTGATGAGCAACACTTACCACCGATGGGTTACTACTGATAGCAGCAGTAACTCGGTTAGTACTGATGAGTTCCTACTACTCGGTTAGTAGTGAGTGGTTACGAACCAGTGTAAACCAAGTCATGAATGGATGTAAGTTTTATTAGAGTTATATAATCTTAAACTTAGTTTATATTGTATTTATTATGTGACATTTGTATTATAGACATATGTAACCGTAGAACTTAGACATAGACTGTTTATATTGGCAGTTGAGATTGAAACGTTGCAAGATCAGTTGTAACGGTTCGAGATGGCGCCAATAACCATTATCACATGTATATATAGTGATGGTCATTGCATTTGATCATCACCAAGAAATAATCCTATTTCCTAAAACTGTTGTTCGTATTTTGTTTCTATTGTTCCTACGACATCATCACACACTACCCTCAAAAGTTTCGATACATCGTATCTCTGATCACCACTGCCAACATGTTTGTCCACTTAAATCCCTAGTATGCAATTTAACTTTCATTTCAGTTTCTTTTGGTGTGAATACAAAATGAACATGAAGATCCATGTTGGTTTAAACGAGATTAGATATACCTCACAGATGCAAAACTAAAACATAAGCAATTTTTTTTTTTCTAAAAACCACAAGCTACACGGATCTTTCATAATATTAGGGAAGCATACTCTCTAATTATACCACAAACACTTGGAAACAAATGTGTTCATCTCAGGGGAGGTGCAAAATTTATTTTAAAGGACTCATATTGAACACGAATCCTCATCCAAGGCTAAGGGTTTAGTTTGCTCCCTTCTTGCTGTTGTAAGGATTCTACAAGACATCATCAAAGATGCTAGCTTGCAATATTTTATGTTTATATAAGTTGTGGTTTATACTTCTTGCTATACGTTTGTATATGGTATTGTATTGGTTCCCACAAAGTAAAAAGAATATACTTATTTATATTATCTATTTTAGAGGACCCGGGGTGGGGTGAAAGTTGCACGTGATACAACTTCTTCACGCGTGGAAAAGTATAAAACACCACCGCCACTAGCAAGTGATGTGCCAAAAATTTTATAACGTGTGGATTTCTTGACGCGCTATATATTAATTGTTGTGAGGTGAATTGTAGGTTGGGGGGAAATGTTGGGTGTGGTGGTGAGTGATGGGCATTTCCACTAAAAAATGTTGTGAGTGATGGAAATAATGGTTGATGACATGGCAGAACCTGATTGGATGTTGTGAGTGATGGAATTGTTTGTGAGTTATCCCACCCCTACCCCCTAATGTGAGATTGTCCATACAATCTTAACCGTATTATAAAGAATTTTAGGTTAACAAAATTTTCAAACTAAATATTATTTGAGATCATTGTCACAATCCTTCGCTTAAAGTTTGGGAAATAGCATGTAGTAAACAAGTGTGAGTTAGATTTTATAATGATTTAGAGGTGAATCTTAAATTCTAATACGTGTTACGCTTTTTACAAGACAATCATCTTATTATTCAGATCAATAATCCATAATCCTTGTTACGCTTTCTAAATTATTTCTCTTTTTTATTGGATCTTTCACGTGTATGTATATGCATAACAAGTAAGGATAAACATAGAAATCAGAAACACATGACATAGACATATCAAGCTATTTCCCGGGCGTAGATATGATGACGATTCTTTATACACATTCAAATGAGGCCAATGAGCAATACTGTCACCCTCATCAAATATATTTTAGCCTCCATTCGGTCCTTCCCTTCACAATCTCGCCACCGGGAGCACCATCACCGCCACCCTCAGATAAGAGCACATGTTGACAATTAACATGGTTAGAATCAGCTATTCCACCATTGTCACCGTCGTCGCCACCACCCAATATAGAGGTGAGTGATTTCACCACACTATCCTTCCTACATTCTCTACGATACTCAAGAGTAATGCTAGCTAGCTCATACTTCTCCACAACTTGTGGAGCACTCTGTAACATATAACTATAATTAGATAAGACATAAAACATGAGTTTTGCCTTTAAAAGTTTACAACCGAAAATATACTTAACATGGTTACCTCAAGGACCCAACCAATATACTTGACATTGTTGACATGTTGGTTCACATCCAAATCACTCCACCTTGGCTACATGAATATTAATCCAAATATTAAATAAGAACAAACAGATGATAGCGAAGATGATGTATAATCTTTAGGAGAGATCAAGGTTGACTCACAGTTAAACCGTTGCGAACATAGTCAGCAGTGGTCTCTTCAAGTTTAGGTAATTTTCTACAATCATCATCTACAACCGGTGGTGCATCTACAAAAAGATGTTCGATTTCCCCTCGGACTTCATCTGGGATTTTTGATAACCTCCTTGTCTCTTTATTCATCATAACCCAATTACTGCAAAAGATAGAAAAACATAAATTGTAGGTATATAACAAACAAGATTTATTAATATTGATTTGTAAGTTATATAACCTTGAAGCTCTTATTAAAATGTCGCCTGTTTTGCAATCACGAAGCAGCCAATCACGTCGCATACTATTTTTTCCATTTCGGGCTATCCAAGTATCTACTTGAACAACATCACCCCTAAAATAAATTCCAGAATATCAAAACACATCAATATGCCAAACTAGTAATTAAGCAAAATACCATGACTTAGTGGTCTGGTGTTTGCCCAAAATCCTTGCAAGCTTATGCATGGTTAGGTAACCTAGGTGGTATTTAGATGAAAAAAAAATGTTCTTAAAAAAAGTAATTAAGCAAAATGGATTTTTACCAAGTTGGATAACGGTCAACTATCACGTGCATCTTTGTCACTACCCAAAACAGATTCCTCTTAAACATCTCCGGTGTTGAACCGAATCCATTACCCATGAGTCCAACTGACTTCGCATGATTAAGGGCAGTTTCCTGGGGATCAGTTAAGTACTTAAGCTTCTGATATAAAACCTACTACACTAATTACCATGGAAACACATTATCAACAAAACAAATACCTGCAAATGATTCATTATCGTTTCTATTGATGCATTTCTATCGGCGCTTACTTCATAAGATATAATAAAAAAGTTTTCGCGAAACCCAAGGCCATCTTGAACATTTTTTCCGAAACCAAAAGGATCCAGATCAGCAAGCATATCAAGTCGTTTCGTCATCCAGTCCAGCATCATCCACTGCTTCTCTGCAGCTAAGAAGATTGTTGTGATTGAAGCAAGAAGCACACTCCAATCTAGTAGTTGGTTTATAACGGTTCTTGGGGCATGTGATATAAGATTCTCCTCAGTTTTGAGGCCATTCATGACGCGTTTTTTACATCCATTTACCTCTGTAGGAGCCTGCGAGTTAGCTTTAACTTGCATGCCACCAGAATTAACTGATTTCGTTTTGTTTCCACGCATATCTAGACTACCCGGCTCGTTTCCAACCTTCCCAAATGTCCCAGCCCCAGAATGAGGCTTTGGCCAAGTAACTGGATATAGCGATACAGTCGCCGCAGTAGCAACCATGTTTAAACTATTCTAACTTTTGATTCCAGAAACAACTTCTGAAAGCTTAATTAACAAACAATGCAAAGAAGCGAATCACTAGATCATAAACTTTCTTGTTAACGATTAGAGAATGTAACAAACAATATATTCCATGATGAGAGGATTCAATCAATTTAAAGTTAATTTATAGTAATTTAGATGCAACAAGAAACAGGTAACCATCAATTGCAATAACCTTTTTAACGATTAGGGAATGTAACAAACATATATTCCATGATGAGAGGATTCAATGAATTAATCTATTACAATTAAGATGCAACAAGAAACAGGTAACCATCAATTACGTACAATAAGCTGACCCGTCAATAGGTTTTATTTCATTGTAGCCAGCTTCTAAACCTACCTTTCATAAATACAACACACCTAACAAATTGAAATTAAAACACTTCTGCTGGCTTACGAAACATAAGCAATTATGGATTACCAGACAACCTACCTCCCCTACCATTAACTATTGAGGCTACACTGATTTTTCGACACAAGCATTCTAACCACAAAAAACTCATTTCCACTATTTTAATTCCTAATTACACTACTCAAATCACATATCATTCAAAATTTAGCATCAAACACATTCAAAACCTAGCATCATATTCATTCAAAAAATTAATTCCACTATTCTAATTCCTAATTGCACAATTCAAATCGCATTTCATTCCAAACCTAGCTTCAAATTAATTCAAAACCTAGCATCAAATTCAATGAAAACCTAGCATCAAATTCATCCAAAAACTCATTTCCACTATTCTAATAACTCAATTCCACTATTCTAATTCCTAATTGCACAACTCAAATAGCATTTCATACAAAATCTAGCATCAAATTTATTCAAAACTTAGCATTTAATTAATTCAAAAATTCTAAGTATTGGAGAAACTTAGTTATTTGTAGAATAACTGGTTATCAAATCGTTACTACTCCAATTAGGACGTGTAGACCAATTTGAGCGATTGCGCTAATATAAAAACGCACCCAAAGGTAAGTGTCACTGTTGGTGCACTTGTGTCTGTACTTTGTCTGTATTTTGTCATGATATAAAACGATGTCTTTTGAGTCTTGTAAGTTTGACCAAGTCAACCATCCTCCTGGTTTGACTTGACCAAACAGTTAGAACAATGGTTGTAATATGTCTGTGTCGAAGGATGTGTCATCGAAGGATTGTTTAGATCCTTCGATGAGCACGAAAGATAAGCCTTCGATGGATGATTGATGGACCTCGAAGGATATCATCCTTCGAGGTGTATATGTGGATCCTTCGATAGGTTTCAGGTCGATAGATGATCTTTCGATCAGTCTATCTGATCCTTCGACCAGACAAGCTGTGACGGGTATATATACCCATGTAATGTGTTCACTTCATTTAGACAGAAAACAGAGTGGAGAAAGAGTGTGTGAGAAGTGAGTGAACTAAGTCTTGTAGAGAGCGTATTTTCAGTTGGGTCAAGGGCTGTAACCGTGTCCACTGAAATACAAGAGAAAACTTTGATATCTCGTGTGTCTACCTTTCTCTTTGTTGCTTGTGTTCTCATATAAACTACCGGTTTGCATTCTAGCTTGGATTCCGCACTTGCTAGTGTGTTAGACATAACAAGGATAAGGTTTGACCTCATCCTCCGAGGGACCTACAAGTGGTATCAGAGCCGTGGCTCTTTTCCTTGTTAAAAACCGAGTTTATACAAGACTTTGGAGTGTTTGGACAAAAACTCACATGGTTTAGCACCCGTTTTTAGTGTTTTTATCGCTTTTCTTGTCGTAAAAACGTGTTCTAAACTAACCGGGTGTGTTAAAGGACGGGTTGGATAACTTAAAAAACTTGTTTTTAAGAAGTTTGGTCATCTCCGGCCAAATTCCGGCTTACTCCGGTGACCGGTTTTCTGGAAAAGAACAGTCCTTTTTAAGTAATATTTTATTGTTCAAAATCTTGTTTTGGTAAAAAGTATGGTCTGACCATACCTTCTGCCGAAAGATTTCTTCCAACCAATCACCTTTTCACCAACCTGTCACTTTTGTCAACTGTGTCAGTGCAGATCGAAGGATATCCTTCGAAGTCGAAAGATCATCTTTCGATCAAAGGAAGTTCGATAGATAATCATCCTTCGAACATCCTTCGAAGTCTGTGACTTATCCTTCGATCCAAGGAATCTTTTCGTTTCGATCTGCAGTTCTTATTCGAAAGATAATGATCCTTCGATTGGAGAATCTTTCGAAATCATTGTTCGAAATTCAACAGTGATCTTTCGAACACTGTTGATCCTTCGAACAAGTATTGATCCTTCGATCCTAGTCTGTTTAAGTTTAACAAGTTTGTGTTTTTCTCGTCTTTCGAAAAGGGAACCTTTGGCTGGTTGGTTGTTAACAAGGAGAACCCGAGAGAACTAGTGTAACAATTTTTCTTGATCAAAAATGAATTCGATGTGGGGTATTCCGATAAATACAGAAATGTATTATGGTACTCCGGCTCCGGATTCGGGAAAGTATAGAAATACCAGTTTATCTCCTGCATGGGCCGAATCTCCCGTACCTGTATCTTCGCAAGCTAATGCTATATCTACCGGTCAATGGGCATTCGTATCAAATCAAACTCCAACTGTTCAAAGCATTTTGTTAAGCGAGAGTGAAACGGGAAGTTTGAATAGGCCTCCAAAGTTGATGCACTTAAGTGAATATCCGGGATGGTTTGATAGATTTCATACATACGTCCTTGGTCAAAATACAGAATTGTGGTTGCGTTTCATCACAGATTTTGATCAAACAATAGAGGTTGCCGCTTCATCTGCTGCTACGTTTGCCGATCTTACGGAAGATCAGAAGAAGGTCTATGACTTAGAGAAGAAAGCGTATGCCATTCTTACTCAGGCGTTAAGCAAAGATATTTATCATCAATTTGTCAGTTTCAAGACAACGAAGAAGTTGTGGGACGCATTGAAGATAAGGGGCGTAGGAAATGAAGCGACACGTCAATTGAGAAAAGACCTGCTAAAGAAAGAGTTTGATGGTTTTACTTGTATGGAGAATGAATCTTTAGGAGATTTGACAAGTCGATTTAATCATTTGCTGACTGAATTGGCAAATATTGGGGTTGTGACAACTTCAGCAGAGGTAGTGAAAAAGTTTGCAGAAGCACTGCCACCTCAATGGAATACTTTCTTGGAAATCATGAAGTACAATGGCACTTTAGCTACAACAAACTTCAATGACTTTGCTCAACTCCTGGAAAACAAGAATCAGGAAGAAACTCTCAAGGCGAAAAGAGTTCCAGTGCCACAAAATCCTGAAATGTATTATGGAACTTCTAGCACTTCTACAAAACCTTCTTCACACGCTCCAATTCAAACAGCGTTTGTGTCTAGCACTGACATGTATGGCAATCCTCCTCCAACAACAGACATGTATGGAAATCCGCTTGAACCAGTTCCTCAACCAGTACCACAACAGCAAAGCCAACGACCTATCAGAGCAACTGATATGTTCGGAAATCCATTACCTGTTCGATCTACCGGACCAACAGATTTATACGGGAATCCACTTCCTCCTCAACAGCAAGCATGTTATGGAAGCACATCATCTGCTAGTCAGCAATCAAAGCCAAATACAGTACGGCTCGACACCTCAAGTTTCTCTAAAGTCAGTGTTGAAGTAGCAAAAGAACATATGGAGCTTCTAAACACTTTGGTGAGCGCATACTGTGGATTAGTGGAAGGTCAGATTGGAAACATTAATCTGACTCAAGAAGACTATCAGCAGATCGATAAAGAGGAGATGGAGATGATGGACATCAAGTGGGCCTTTGCCAGTGCTGTTAGGCGAGCAAAGGATTTCATGGAAAGAACTGGTAGAACCAGCTTGGAAAGCAAGAAAGACACCAAGTATGGGTTTGATAAGCAGGCTGTTAAGTGTTTCAATTGTGGTGAACGTGGTCATTTCAAACGTGAATGTACGAGGCCATCTCAACATGGAAACCAAAATCCTTTCAGAGGTCAAGGCAACAGGGCAAATCAGAACCAAGTAAGGAACAATGAGCGCACATTGGTGCCTGTCAACAACCAGAGTCAAGCAGGACCATCTAATGCCAACCAGGCACTTGTGGTTCAAGTAGATGAAGGTTGTGATTGGTCAATTCAGTTGGGAAATGATGCTCCAGATGGAACAGCTTGTTTTGCTGAAGTTGTCAAGGATCTTAAACACGCCAGTGGTGGAGAATCTTCCACCAATGGTGATGAATCTTCTGAAGATGAAGACAGCTCCGGTTACAGTGGAAGTTCAGATGAAGAGTCCTCGAGTTCAGGGAATGATCAGGAAGATGACACATCAAGTGCGTCAGTTAATGCAGATATTGATGAGCTATTGGAAGAAGCTGCAGCAGGAATTCAAAGAAGATCTATTTTGGTGGATCAAGCTGCTTATTCTTCGTCTTCTCTCCATTCAACCTTTATGGCTAATGTCGACAGTTCATCAAGTCAGGTATGTGTCGATGAACCCACTTCTGTTAGTTGTGATAATTGTGACATATTGAGTGTTAAATGTGCTGATTTAGAGGCAAACATGTCTGAGTTGCAAGGCAAACATGATACTTTACAAGCTAGTTTGTTTGACTTGCAAGACAAACATGTTTCATTGAATGATAAGTGGTGTGAATTGCAAAGCAAACACGAGGCTTTGCAAGAAAAATATGATGTGACATTCATTCACAATCAGAAATTGACCGTTGATCTTTCGAAGTGCACTGAAGCCAACATGTTTTATGAAAACCATGAAAAGGAGTTTAAATCGGTAATTGAAAAATTAAAGAAAGATAAAACCGAGTTAACTAAAATGGTTTCCAGAAAACAAACTGACATTAATTTGTATATAACTCGCCTTGAGGTAATGCAAAAGGAAATGGCTTGTGTCAAAACTGAAAGTGAGGCGATCCAACTTAAGCTAGACAGTTATTTGAGCTCTAGCTATGTGTTGGATCACATCATTGACGTACAGAAAGAGAAACGGGATGTCACATGCATTGGATACAAGAAATGTCCACCACCTGTGAGACACAATTATGATGCCATGCCTGACGAGGAGGATAGAACTTTCTTTGAACCATCTGTTCCTCTAGATGTTAATGAATTTGCAGCAGGACTCGGATACAAGAAAGAGGTATCATCAGATTCAGATGTGTCAGCAGATACATGTGTGTCTTCTGCCGAACCGAATCAGGCTCCTCCAGTTGTGATTGAGGATACTGATTCTTCTGATGATGAATCCGATGATACTGACTCAGCAAAGTCTGATGCGGTAATCAAAGAAGAGGACATACCTCTTGAGAATCATATTCTGTGTGATCCTCCTGCAAAACCCACTAAGACTGTTGCAATTGAGTCCTCGTCTGCAAAAGAGTCGGAGAGTGTGGATTTGCTGTATACTCTTGTTGGTGATAATAAAATTTATTCTGACAAAGATTTTCCGATTAAGAATGTAAACCAATCCTTAATCAGTAAAGTTTTTGAAAATTCGACAAGTAAATTTCTGGGTAAGAAAGGATCACACGTTGTGGTAACACAGTGCCCTCCTATCCCAAAGGCTGAAGTTAGAAAACAATTTGGCAATCAGAAATTACCAACAGAGAAAAGGCAGCAAAATCATAACAAACAAAAAGGAAAATTGCCGGCTCAAAGTCAAAAGAAGCCAAATCAAAAGAAGAACAAGAATGTGAACTTTGTGAAATCTAAGGGAACGGACAAAATTGAAACGTTTGAAAATCAATCTAACTTAGATTTTGTCAAGAAAGGAACGGTGATGAAAAGGAATGAACCAAATAGTTCAAAACCTAGTACCTCGAGATCACAAAGTTCATCATCGGCAAGACGATCACATGATACTTCGGGGTTTGTTGAACGAAGATCATGTTTTGAATGTGGTACAATTGGACATATAATTCGAAATTGTCCGTATCTTCATAAGTTGAAAGCAAAGGATGATGATCCCCGTGAAGGAAATCACCAAAAGCGAACTGTTTCTTTAAAACAAGATCCCCGACTTGTAAGAGAAAGGGAAAAGAAACAGAAACGCCAACAAGTCAAGGTGATTGAGAAAGCACTTAAAACTGATGTGGTTCAAAAACAATCTGTTTCAGTTAAGCCAGAAAACTCAAAATTTTCAAAAACTTCAAACAATCACGAAGTTAAATTGTTAAACAATCAAACTGGTAAAACTCAACAGACATGGATACCTAAAATAACCACAAATTCAGGGGGACCATCACAATTTTCAAATCATCAAAGAATAGAAGTTATTGTTGTTGATGAAAATGGAAGACCCAAGACCACAATGGCTTGGGTCCCCATCTCCAACTAATCATGTGAGTTCATGTGCAGGGTGTTCCAGGAGGAACTATCAGTAGTCATTGGATTGTTGATAGTGGGGCATCCAGGCACATGACAGGCGACATGAAGCTTCTCTACGACGTTAAATCTATTAGAGGAGGTTATGTTGCTTTTGCTGGAGATAAAGGCGGATATATTACGGGTGAAGGAATGATTTCCAACGGGGTTGTTAGCTTTGATAAGATCAACTTCGTACAACAACTTGATCACAATCTTCTTAGTGTTTCTCAAATTTGTGATAAGCAGTTCTCAGTACACTTTGATGCAAATGGATGTTATGTGCTGAAACCCGGCTTCAAAATTCCGAAAGAATGGATTCTCTTATCTGCTCCAAGGATAAATGACTTGTACGTCCTTGATATGAGCCAAGCTATCACAACGTCTGCACAAGCAACCTGTTTCGTTTCCAAAGCCACAGAAAAAGACTCAATCTCTTGGCACAGACGAATGGGTCACATTCACTTACGCAAAATGAATCATTTGGTGTCAAATGAATTAGTGAATGGTGTTCCTCTTAAAAACTTACATCTTCAAGACGTCTGTGTCTCGTGCCAGAAAGGAAAACAAACGAAGAAGCGACATCCTACAAAGAAAATCAACACAGTGGCTGTTCCTCTTGAACGTTTGCACATGGATTTGTTCGGTCCTGTCAAGCACAAAAGTATTAGGAATGATCAATACTGCTTTGTGATAACTGATGATTATTCAAGATTTTCTTGGGTGGCGTTCATGGCACATAAGAGTGAAACCTTCGGTATTATCAAAAACTTGATCATTCAGATTGAGAATCTATATAAGTTGAAGGTTAGGCGGATACGTAGCGACAATGGTACTGAATTCAAAAATCATGCCATGGCGGAGTTTTGCACTTCAAAAGGTATTCTTCACGAATTTAGTGCAGCTTATACTCCTCAACAGAATGGCGTCGCTGAACGTAAGAACCGCACATTGATCGAGACTGCTAGGACTATGTTGGTAGAGTCACAATTGCCGATTCCATTTTGGACTGAAGCTGTGGCCTCTGCATGTTATACGTTGAACCGAGTCCTTACAGTCAAAAGGCACAACAAGACCTGCTTTGAGCTTATTAACAAACGGAAACCAGATTTGTCATATCTTGAACCGTTTGGAGCTCCGTGCACAATAATCGATCCTAATGGAAAGTTTGGGGCAAAAGCAATTGAGGGATACTTTCTTGGGTATGCCACCCCGAACTTAAGAGTCTGGAATCTAGAGACTAAAAGGGTCGAGGAATGGTCTGAAGTCAGAGTACAAAGGCACACTTTACCAGTCAAATGTCCTGGTCAGCCTTGGATGTTTGAGTACGATGACTTTTTCAATTCGATCAATGTTGAAGCAGTTGAAGAAAATGCTGCAGCAAGGATGTTTTTCGAGAGTGACAATGCAACAGATTCACCGTTGGTTCGTCCAATTATTGTCAATCAAGAACCATCTTCAGTGAACAATAATGCTCTCGACAATGAGGATTTTCGCGATGCTACCGAATTGAACGAATCTTCAGAGGATGATGAATTTCTCGATGCAGATCAAGAAGCTCCAATAACAGCAGTTCATGGTACTTCAGAGGGTACACCTCCAGTGGACGCCCCTAGAACAGCTGAAGCTACTGCATCATCCTCTTCGTCAATTCCGGGCATTGAATTGGTTGTTGATCTCAATCTCAACAATCTGGGTACAAACATTCAAGTTCAAGATAATCCAGAAACAAGGATTCACAATACCCATCCTCAACAAAACATCATCGGAAATGTACAAAGTGGCGTTCAAACAAGAAACATGTTGCGAAACAACAACAATGCAGGCTTGTATGCGGCGATTAAAGAATCTGGTCAACAAAATGATTGGTCTTTCGGGTGTTATGTCTCACAGGAAGAGCCAAGAACTTGGAAAGAAGCTTTGAAAGATAACTCTTGGGTTGAAGCAATGCAGGAAGAACTGCAACAATTCCAGAAGCTTGGTGTCTGGAAACTCGTAGAGAAACCTGCTGGTTACAAGAAGATTGGTACCCGTTGGGTGTTTAAATGCAAAAAGGATGACCGTGGGATCGTTATTCGAAACAAAGCAAGGCTAGTCGTTCAAGGTTTTCGTCAGATAGAAGGGATCGACTACAACGAAGTGTATGCACCTGTTGCACGTCTAGAAGCAATTCGGATCTTTCTGGCTTATGCCTCATTCAAAGGTTTCAAGGTATACCAGATGGACGTGAAAAGTGCATTCTTACATGGTGTGGTGGAAGAAGAGGTGTACGTCGAACAACCTCCAGGTTTTGAAGATCCTATCCATCCCGATCGGGTTTGGTTGCTCAACAAAGCTCTCTATGGTCTACATCAAGCACCGCGAGCTTGGTACGCAACCTTGTCTAATTATCTGCTGGAAAATGGATTTCGCAGAGGTCTAATCGATTATACTCTTTTCATCAAAGAACAAGATGGAGATCTTCTACTAGTTCAGGTATACGTTGATGATATTATATTTGGTTCTACTAATGATGTTTTGTGTAGGAATTTCGAGCGCATTATGCAGGATAAATTCGAGATGAGTGCTATGGGGGAAATGACTTTCTTTTTGGGCCTACAAGTACAACAAACTGAGTCTGGGATATTCATCCATCAGACTAAATATGTTGGTGACATCTTGAGCCGGTTCCAGATGTCTGATGCAACGCCCATCGGTACCCCATTGCCGCAAAATCACGGAATTACTCCAGACTTGAAGGGTGAAGCTGTTAGCCCCTCATACTACCACGCGATGATCGGATCACTTATGTACCTCACAACATCAAGACCAGATATAATGTACCCAACGTGCCTGCTTGCCAGATATCAAGTCAACCCGAAGGCCTCACATCTTGCAGCTGTAAAAAGGATTTTTCGTTATTTGAAGGGTTACCCTGACACCGGTCTATGGTACCCTAGGGATAATAACTTTGACTTGATCGCATTCAGTGATTCTGATTTTGGCGGATGCAAAATCGACGACAAATCCACAACGGCTGGATGTCAGTTTTTGGGAAATCGCCTAGTCACATGGCAGTGCAAGAAGCAGACGTGCGTCGCTACATCAACATGCGAAGCTGAATATATTGCTGCCTCAAGTTGTTGCTCCCAAGTCCTATGGATCCAACAACAAATGCGCGACTACGGTTTTGAATTCCTAACTACTCCTATTTACGTTGATAATTCTGCTGCCTTACAGATCACTAAAAATCCTGTGCAGCATTCAAAGACTAAGCACATCGAAATTAAGTATCACTTCATACGTGATTGCTTTGAGAAAAGGCTAATCGATGTTGCTTACGTCCACACCGATGACCAACGTGCCGACCTTTTTACCAAAGCATTTGACAAATCAAGATTTGACTATTTATTATTGGTAAACGGCATTAAGGTCAAGCAAGAGTAAAACCAACATCGGAAAATCATTTTTGTAAATACCTTTGTGTTTTAAATTTATCTTAGTTTATTGATTTTAGGGGGAGTAAATCCAAAATTTGAAAAACCAAAAACATCGAAAAATTTCAAAAACACAAAAACAATAGAAAAACAAAAATGAGTTTCCTGGCGAGCAAAAGAGAAAATGATAGTACATCAGTGGTCTGTCTAAACCTCTTTAAACCTAAAATGAAAAACGATAAGCAGCTCTATATAAGATGTATCGGTAGGCTCACAATCATTTTAAAGTGTGCAGGGTGATATAAACTTTAATCCGACTGAAGACCAGGTGGGAACCACTCATTGGCATATGGTCTTGGTACCGAAATTTCGTTTGATAGATTGCCGAGGTTCTGAGATATTCGGTCTTTATGCTGCTTATCATCTGGGTATCATGGTTGTATCTTTTACCGAAAAATAACGGGGACGCAAGTCTAGATCTTCCATGATACCATACATACGTGTACATACTGCATTCGACCTCAATAAGTGATCAACAATCACATGTCCCACAAAATAAGTGATAATATATCACATTTATCCGGGAGTCAAGTTCGTCTCTCTGCTGTACGAAAGTACTGATCTGTTCACGGACTTGCTCCTGTGCCCTCATGTATCGAAAATCAAGTTCCTCATCAATAAGTGATTCTATCACATAGGGCTTGTTTTCAATCAAAATAAGTGAGGATCTCACATCATATACGGTCAAACAGATGATAATCGGTATACTCACCGGTAAGATGAACCCTCGTGCATACCTTGATACGGGAATGTGTCGTGATGTGGATGAACACCGGTCGGTAAGTATAAATCATACCTTAACGTATCCCCTCATCATGATTACATCTAATAAGTTGAGCTTATGTGGACAACAATACCGATAATCGTTATAGGATGCTTATC
This sequence comes from Helianthus tuberosus, assembly GCA_030545235.1. Taxonomy (NCBI): domain Eukaryota; kingdom Viridiplantae; phylum Streptophyta; class Magnoliopsida; order Asterales; family Asteraceae; genus Helianthus; species Helianthus tuberosus. The sequence goes on along the minus strand of JARYGA010045939.1, from coordinate 2,588 downwards.
TAAATGTTAACTAAAAGAACAACAAGAGCGTTTTGGCATGACCGTACACTGATATGAGTCTCTTACCCTCGAAACTCACAAAAAGAATGTCTGTAAATATTTATTTAATGATTTCAGTTTCTGCATCTTTGTATATATTTATTTGCTGCTTTCTGTCTTTACATTTCAAATATTCAAAATACCAAAAAAGATTTTAGGTGTGTTTTAATATAAACTTTATAAAAGCCAAAAATATTTTATTTCTATTTTATTTTCGATCGTACGATGTTGGAGCTCAAGTCTTCGTTGCCTGAAACCTGAACGAAAACCGAATTGACTATATCTTCATAAACGGTCAAAATTTGCAAGTTTTGAAAGTTAAAAACTGAAATTGATAAATTTGTTAAACTTTCAAACTGTCGGACGGTAGTTGTTTGAGATATGGTCATACGTGTGTCGTTTGTTTATGCTAACTATATTCCAAGCAGTTGTTCTCATTACGCGTTTAGATTTCTTGCATGTGCAGATTCTAAAGGCAAGGAGAACATGTTCGTTGACAAGCTTCGGAATGAAGACACGACGTGAAGGCACTCAAATGATAAAGATGATCGAGTTGCCGCTGACCATCATCAATACCTCAAGGATCTCAAGTTATAAAGATCAAAACATTCACGAGCATAACTCAAAGGGGAGCTTATGTTAAGGGGGAGTTTGTCAACACACTTCCTACATGAAATGGGGAGTTTGTGGGTACACTTTCTGCTTTCAAGACGTGAAGACTTTAAAGATCCTCCGACATTGAAGACTTGAAAGGACGTCAAAGACTTGAAGACACAAAGATCGAGACAAAGCTACAGCCAAGGGGGAGTTTGTTGGTGCACTTGTGTCTGTACTTTGTCTGTATTTTGTCATGATATAAAACGATATCTTTTGAGTCTTGTAAGTTTGACCAAGTCAACCATCCTCCTGGTTTGACTTGACCAAACAGTTAGAACAATGGTTGTAATATGTCTGTGTCGAAGGATGTGTCATCGAAGGATTGTTTAGATCCTTCGATGAGCACGAAAGATAAGCCTTCGATGGATGATTGATGGACCTCGAAGGATATCATCCTTCGAGGTGTATATGTGGATCCTTCGATAGGTTTCAGGTCGATAGATGATCTTTCGATCAGTCTATCTGATCCTTCGACCAGACAAGCTGTGATGGGTATATATACCCATGTAATGTGTTCACTTCATTTAGACAGAAAACAGAGTGGAGAAAGAGTGTGTGAGAAGTGAGTGAACTAAGTCTTGTAGAGAGCGTATTTTCAGTTGGGTCAAGGGCTGTAACCGTGTCCACTGAAATACAAGAGAAAACTTTGATATCTCGTGTGTCTGTAAATCCAAAATTTGAAAAACCAAAAACATCGAAAAATTTCAAAAACACAAAAACAATAGAAAAACAAAAATGAGTTTCCTGGCGAGCAAAAGAGAAAATGATAGTACATCAGTAGTCTGTCTAAACCTCTTTAAACCTAAAATGAAAAACGATAAGCAGCTTTATATAAGATGTATCGGTAGGCTCACAATCATTTTAAAGTGTGCAGGGTGATATAAACTTTAATCCGACTGAAGACCAGGTGGGAACCACTCATTGGCATATGGTCTTGGTACCGAAATTTCGTTTGATAGATTGCCGAGGTTCTGAGATATTCGGTCTTTATGCTGCTTATCATCTGGGTATCATGGTTGTATCTTTTACCGAAAAATAACGGGGACGCAAGTCTAGATCTTCCATGATACCATACATACGTGTACATACTGCATTCGACCTCAATAAGTGATCAACAATCACATGTCCCACAAAATAAGTGACAATATATCACATTTATCCGGGAGTCAAGTTCGTCTCTCTGCTGTACGAAAGTACTGACCTGTTCACGGACTTGCTCCTGTGCCCTCATGCATCGAAAATCAAGTTCCTCATCAATAAGTGATTCTATCACATAGGGCTTGTTTTCAATCAAAATAAGTGAGGATCTCACATCATATACGGTCAAACAGATGATAATCGGTATACTCACCGGTAAGATGAACCCTCGTGCATACCTTGATACGGGAATGTATCGTGATGTGGATGAACACCGGTCGGTAAGTATAAATCATACCTTAACGTATCCCCTCATCATGATTACATCTGATAAGTTGAGCTTATGTGGACAACAATACCGATAATCGTTATAGGATGCTTATCTAAATGTTAACTAAAAGAACAACAAGAGCGTTTTGGCATGACCGTACACTGATATGAGTCTCTTACCCTCGAAACTCACAAAAAGAATGTCTGTAAATATTTATTTAATGCTTTTAGTTTCTGCATCTTTGTATATATTTATTTGCTGCTTTCTGTCTTTACATTTCAAATATTCAAAATACCAAAAAGATTTTAGGTGTGTTTTAATATAAACTTTATAAAAGCCAAAAATATTTTATTTCTATTTTATTTTCGATCGTACGATGTTGGAGCTCAAGTCTTCGTTGCCTGAAACCTGAACGAAAACCGAATTGACTATATCTTCATAAACGGTCAAAATTTGCAAGTTTTGAAAGTTAAAAACTGAAATT
>JARYGA010045937.1:0-45657 GCA_030545235.1 Helianthus tuberosus | reverse complement strand
ATAATGCAGAAATAAAGTTTAATTGTCCAGAATAACTTGTAAAGTGTCGGGAATGAAAACTGTCATAAAAGGTATCTCATAACACACTAAACTACGCAATTTAGCACCTTAACGAACCGGTAACCAAACGAATAACCGAACACTACCCGAAACACCTAAATTGAACTAGAAGCATTGTTTCAACATCATGAAGCTAGTTATTACCAATAAACACCATGTTATTCCTCAAAACCTCTAAACACATTTAAACCTTTAACTAGATCACTTAAACCTTAACTAATCACCTAACTAATAGCTGAAACCAAACCAAGACCCCCCCCCCCCTTATGGACGGTTACAAAGAGGGTCCCACAACGAACGTGTTCAATGAATTGTGTGTTTGATTATAATCGATGGTGTAAAGTGGATTTTGTATACATGTTGCACCCCAAAAATGCGTTAAAACGTAAAAAGGGTCGAGTATGCTCACTGTTTTGTGAAGCTTCCTTAGGTAGCTCCGCGAAGAGTTGAAGGTTGAATGATGAAACGCCGAGGTCGCATTTTTTGTTCTCGAGCATGCGAGACTTGTCCTAGCAAATGCAAAGAATTCGAGCGGATTCGGAGATTGTAGGAGTATTGTTAAAATAATTATACATTTAATTTTTATTTTTGTAAAGATTATTTGAATCCGATAATTTTCGTTTTATAAACTTTTAACGCATTACGAATTATAGATCTTTACGAAAATCGGGTAGAGTTTCCTCTGTTTTTGGACGAACCCGACGACACAAGTTGTCGATGTTACTCTCCAAAACTCAACAATTCATTAACTATATATCTTATATATGTAACTTTCGTCGACAATGAATATAAATAAATATAATTTTCATCAACAATTTAAGATTATATTTCATCGAGAGCAAAAAAAATAATAAATAAATAAACTTATCGAATGCTAAAACATGTTTAGTTTTGTATTTATATACGCCATGATATGTTGGTTCGATCTCGGTTCATGTTAAACATAATATACATAAATAACATATAAAGAAATTGCAACGATAAAGGTATACCGAGTTGTGTGTCAAATCGATGACCGGTTGACTGTGTTGACTGCAGTTGACCACAGTTGACCTAACAGAAAATGAGACCCGGACCAACTGAACCGAGTTAGCCCGAACCAAACAGAGCCGAGCTTGAACCGGAGTGAATCGAAAATGAAATAACTCGAGACCAACCCAAGACACACCCGGGTCTGACCATGTCGGAACCGAGACGGCCATGATGGCCTGGTGTCGTCTGAACCCGAATTTGATTATGAACCTGACCCGACCCAAGCCGGAACTAGAGTCGCCGGTAGCGGCTCGCTGCCGAAACCGCACCGCACCACCGTCACCAGAAACACACACGAAACTAGCCGGAGAAGATGGATCGAACTGAATCGAAATGAAATGAGATGAAGAAAAGAATCAGAAGCTTACCGGGTTTTTCTTTGCCGGAGGTTTGTCGAAGAAACGTCGCAGGCCGCCGCCACTGTTGTCGCCGGTGACTCCCGCCGCCGTCGTCGTCATCCTCTTTTCCCTTTCTCTCTCTCTCTCTCTTCGTGTCTCTCTCTCTCTCTCCTCTCTTGTCTATGTTTGTGCCGCCGCACGCCAACACTGAAATGGTGGTGGTCGGCCGTTCGTTCAACAGAGGTGGCGGGTGGATGGTGGTTTAAGAAGAAGAGAGGGGGGTGGTATCCGTCGGAGAGCCGGCCGGGATTGGCGCCGTCACCGGAGGTGCAAGAGAGAGCAGGTGTGGTCTGTGTGTGTGTGAGGGTGAGTTTGTGTGTGTGAGTGTGTGTTGTGAGGGTATATATAGGTAGGGTTAGTTAGGTTGGGCCCAAGGCCCGTTAATTTGATTCTTGCGTTTTAGAGCGGCCCGGTAATGTTTTTCAAGACCCGTTTTCTCACCCCGAGCGTCATAAAACGTCTTAAAACATATTTTTAGGTTCAAAAGTGTGTAAAATGATGTCGGTATTTAATATTTGTCGCGTACGATCGTCGTTCCGTTAAAACGCGGAAGACGCGTCGTTTGTCATTTTTAAAACCGTTTTTCGATCCGATTCCGATCACAGATAATAAAATTTAATTTCCAAGTTAATCATATCAAAATTTTTGATGTTGTCAGTATTTCGTACGGTGCCAGTTCGTTTACCGTTTAACGCTCAGCAGTTGTCCCGAAATCACCACTCGCGTATTGTAAAAAACAGATAGACGTTCCTAGGCCTACCAAGAGCCATTTTAAGTCAGCTTTCCTCTAGATACGCTTCGTATTAATGTTTTAATGCTTGTTATGCGCGTAATTGCAAACCGGAAAGTATTGGTGTGCGTATAAGTACGTATTTGAATGGTTTATTGTGCGAATAATAATTAAGTATATAATACGAAGTTTTGTTATGAGTAACGCCTCGAAAATAGTATACGAATACGAATCGTCGAAAACAGATATACGAAGGTACGAGGCGTTACAGTCTCCCCTCCTTTAGGAAATTCCGTCCCGAAATTTATTCAAGAAGAAGACTTTTAGAAATGATGGCATTTCAATTATCGTTTGGGTACAATCGACGAATAGATTGTGAGTGATCAAAGTTTGTATTCAATAAGGTCTAAGGAAAAACCGAATTTCTCATGGCACCTTTTTACAAAAGTTTGGTAATATGGTAGGAACACTTATATATAGGAAGTACCAGCGACGTATCCACCATGTTCATATCATGTTACGTCTGTTTCGCGACTCGGTGTCATATTGCGTTTAGTGTTATGATACATAGTAGAACCTACTATGGTTTTCATGCATCTACCAATATAAACCCGTATGCATCCCCGATTATTTTCGTATGTGCATGATCCGCATAGTTTATACTAGTAGTGTACGGGTCAGGGTAAATTAACGTATTACGAGTGAGAATGATAGCATATATAAATTTCAAGTATGCATGCATGATTGGTATTTAAGTATGAGAGAGGTTATAAGTATGAGTATGATTAAAGTGTTTGAATAGTCCACACGAGATATTTAGTTAACTAGATTAACGCATTACTGGCATGTGATATCACTGGTCAAACCATCGTGTCCGCAAGTATGTATGAATGTCTTAACATGACCGCAAGTCCATGCGGTGGGCGTTACTCCTATAGCGCCACACAAGTGCTATATATGTTAAGGTGAGGCTTCATCCGAAGTTAATGACAAAATGTCAACCCAGCGTTTAACGCAAGCGTCATCTAATCATAGCACATGTCATCATTCTGTTGCTATGAAAAGATCCGTAATGTATGAATGAAGGTCTTGACATTACCACAAATCCATGTGGCGGTACGTCACTCCTATAGTGCTTCACAAGCACTACATATGTCAAGGTGAGGCTTCTCCCGAAGTTAATGACAAAATTGTCAACCCAACGTGTCCGCAAGCGTCATCTAATCATAGCACATGTCATCATTTTGTTGCTATGAAAAGATCCGTAAAAGTTTAACTCAACATAACTACAAATCCATGTGGTGGTGCGTCACTCCTATAGTGCTTCACAAGCACTATATATGTTAAGGTGTGGCTTCTTACGAATCTAATGACCAGTTTATCACATAAGAATGTCCAGTAATCCCGAATCAAGTATAATGTATCAGTATGCGTGTATTAATTTATTGTGTAAAAACAATGATTAGGTAACAAGTATTAAATCGCATAAAAGTTAAGTTAGTATAAAAGAGAGGCTTGGTAAGTATTGGAGTGCTTCGGGTTTAGAAACTTCGACTATTCCAAAGTGAATCGCAAGTCCTTCCGAATTCGGGAGACATGCTTTGGCCTAATAGGTATAATACTCTCATCGCCAGGCGATTAACGGTATTTTACCCTTCCAGTTAGTACATGTCCCTAATTTGATTGAAAATACGAAACTTTGGCGAGATTGAAAATCGTAGAGCGGGACCAGTCACCAAGGTATGGGTATCAATCCTAGCTTGACAATTTCGTCCCCAAAATGTGGTTTATTGAACGAAACAAGATAAAATCTCAACTCGTCAATAAGGAACCACTGGAGTATGAAATGGAAATTCCCATCAAGATACGGATATCTGTCACGGCCCCTGACCCGGTTTGACCCGTTTCAGGAGCCGGGGGACAGAAATCCCGTGGTATTTAATTAATTGAGTTTGACAGCGGAAGTTTATCATCAGGATCTTTTAAAAACTGAAATATTTCCCGATTATTTTATTTCACAACGCGGGATAAAACCCCGGTAATTTACAATAATTTGATTTCACGAAGAAATCTTTTATTTTACAAAACATGTTTCTTTATTTTATCCTGAGCCACTTTCTCAAGCTTGTAGTGTTTCACGGCACTTTTCCTGGATTATATCAGATCACCTGAAACATGTTTGAAAAAGGTTTTGTCAGCGGGAAATACTGAGTGAATCATTCTATTTACATAAAATGATGTATAGTTATTAATTACAGCCTAAGAGTGATTACAATGGCTTCTATCTTATTTTTATCTGGCGCCGTGTCACAATGGTGACATGTCACAATGGTGACGATGGTCATACCACTATTAGGTCAATGAACCTAAATAGTGATGATTATCCCTAGTAGGTCAATGAACCTAACTGTGAGAAAATTAGTAATGTGCACAATACCCCACTAGCCAGTGATTCAAGATATCCACGACTTAGTCCCTGTAATTATAACTTTTGCAATAATTTGAGGTATTGTAAAATAGTTGATAAAAAGAGAATGACTCACATTGCAGATTTAATTTGAGCAGAGCCTAGCCTACTGATTAGCCTTTTTAACCTAAATTTAATAACAAGCACACAATTCTGGGTTAGTAATCAATACAGCATTTACGATAACTCACGAGATCAAACCCTCACAACGAATGACAAAGTGCAATCACTTAAACATCCATCGGATTCACAACGAATGACAGAGTATTCCCCGAGTTCAGGTGGTACTCAAACATCCTGTCGGAATCACAACGAATGACAAAGGATAACCCTAATGTGGGCAACACTTAAACATCCATTGGATATATTGATCGATCGGACAATGAATCGTAATAGCGATCGAGTTAATACCCTGATTGCGGCGTCGATTAGTGATCCGTGTGTGTTAATTGTGGTAAACAGAACGTAACTCAGTGTATATTTGGAATTTCTTCGTCGAACGAACAACAGAATGGAAGTGCCAGGCCCTTCAATTTATACCCAAAATTTGCACCTCCCGCTAGTCGCGGAAGAATCCGTGGCACGTGCCGCGTATCGCCTGGGATGTCAAAATAGGGTAGGCCTGCTTCGTCACCTATCTAGCCCTGATGAGTCGACAACTTCGTAAAATTCGATTTTGACAACGTTTTATAAGGATAATCGTTAGTAGGGTTTTACCCCCCCCCCCCCCTGAGTTTTAGGGGCCCTGATTCTAATTCCAATTATTCTGAAAATTTTAGGGTTTATACATAATCACTTGGGTTTCTTAATTAGGGTTTCCTATTGAATAAAATAATATAATAAATAAGACTTTTGATACGAGTTGTTACATTCTCCCCACTTTAATAAAAATCTCGTCCTCGAGATTTACTGGAATAATTGAGGATACTTTCGCTTCTTTTCTGATTCCAGTTTCCAAGTGTATTAGGGTCCTATCTTTGAATCCCACTTTACTTGAACTAACACTAATCGTTTGTGTTTTGAGAAATTGGGTCTTTCTATCTTCTCTCTGAAGAGGTTTCTCTACAAATTTTAATTTTTCGTTTACTACCAAAGATTCGTCTAATAGACATTTCTTGAGATTGGATACATGAAATACATCATGTACTCCAGCTAACTCTCCTGGTAGTTGTAAACGATAAGCAACTGGTCCAATACGTTGGATTATTGGAAATGGCCCTACGTACCTTGGACTTAGCTTTCCTTTCTTACCAAATCTAACAACTCCTTTCCAAGGAGATACTTTCAATAGCATTTTGTCTCCAACTTGAAACTCCAATGGCTTTCGTCTATTGTCTGCATAACTCTTCTGGCGATCTCTAGCCGTCTTGAGCCTTTCCTTCGTGATACTGAATATCACAGTCATAGTCACTTAGGATTTTCATCCATCTCCTTTGCCTCATGTTTAATTCTTTTTGCCCAAATATATATCTTAAATTCTTATGATCCATATAGATGATAAACTTACTTCCATACAGATAATGTTTCCAAATCTTAAGGGCAAAAATTATGGCTTCTAAATGCAAGTCATGAGTGGTATAGTTTTCTTCGTGCTTTTTCAATTGTCTTGATGCATACGCAATTACTTTTTTTGGTTGCATTAACATACCTCCAAATCCTAGCTTTGAAGCATCACAGTAAACTTCAAAATCTTCAGTCCCTTCTGGTAAAGCTAGGATTGGAGCATTGGTTAATTTATGCTTCAATATTCTAAAGGCTTCTTCTTGTTTAGGTCCCCATTCAAACTTAATGGCTTTACAGGTTAGCTTAGTTAACGGTACAACTATCTTGGAAAAATCCTTAATAAACCGTCTATAATATCCTGCTAGACCTATAAAACTTCTAATTTCCATTGTAGTTTGCGGAACCTTCCAATTGGTAATTGCCTCTATCTTTGCAGGATCTACATGAATCCCTTCGTGATTCACCATGTGTCCTAAGAATTGCACTTCCTTTAGCCAAAATTCACACTTCGAGAATTTGGCATACAGCTTTTCTTTTCTTAACAAAGTTAAGAGTGCATGCAAGTGCTCACAATGTTCTTCCTGACTTTTGGAATAAATAAGTATATCGTTTATGAAAACAATTACAAATTTATCCAAATACGGTTTACAGATCCTATTCATCATGTCCATGAATGCTGCAAGTGCATTCGTTAACCTGAAGGGCATGATTGTAAACTCGTAATGACCATACCTAGTCCTGAAAGCAGTTTTAGGTATGTCTTCCTCTTGTACTTTCAATTGATGATATCTGGAACGTAAGTCGATCTTAGATAAATATCTATCTCCCTGGAATTGATCGAATAGATCATCAATTCTAGGTAATGGGTATCGATTCTTAATTGTAACTTTATTCAATTCTCTATAATCAATACACATTCTCATCGAACCATCCTTTTTCTTAACAAACAACACCGGTGCTCCCCAAGGGGATGAACTAGGTTGTATGAATCATTTACTTAGTAATTCATCTAATTATGTTTTTAATTCTAACATTTCGGTAGGAGCTAACCGATAAAGTGCCTTAGCTATCGGTGTAGTTCCTGGAATTAGATGAATCCTAAATTCTACTTCCCTATCAGGTGGTAATCCCGGAAGTTCTTCCGGAAATACATCTGAGTATTCTGAGACTACAGGAATCTCTTTAAGTTCCTTACCCTTAGTGCTAATGATTATCGAAATCATATACACTATTCCTTGCTTTCGTTCATAACTAGCAACTTTCATTACTGATATGAACTTCATGGGTTTACATGGATTATCTCCTGTAATCATTATTACTTCTCCAGTGGGTGCACCAATTTCTATGGAATTCTTATCACAGATAATTCGAGCATGATTGTTTACTAACCAATCCATTCCTAACACAACATCGAATTCAACTAATAAGGTTGCAGAAAATTTATGATTTAAAAATTCTATTTCTACGTTTGGCAGAACCTTATTTATTTTAACTGAACTCCCATCCGCCGTTTCTACTGTAGAAATTTGCCTAATATTGGTTAAAGGAAAGTTAAGAATTTGGCAGATTGAAGTATTTATAAAACTTTGGTTTGCACCAGAGTCAAATAATACTTTTGTGTAAACGTTGTGAACTAAGAACGTACCGGCTATCACATCTGGAATGAGTTCTGCTTCCTTAGCAGTTAGTTGGAAGGCTCTTGCATTCCTTTTTGCTCCTTCTGTAGGTTTGACTTTATTGTCAGATGGTTTGTTAAGTTTTGGACAATCTGGCCTAAGATGTCCAGCTTCTCCACAGTTGTAGCAGACTGAAAATTTCTTCCTCCTGCAGTCTTCTTCTTGATGCCCCGGAATTTTGCAAAAATTGCAATATCCTTTGCATCTTCCAAAATGCTTCCTTTTGAAAAAATTTCAAAATGGGCTAGTGGAAGATTGCCAATTCCCTCCTTTCTTGAAATTGTTATGATTACCCAGACGGAATCCTTGGGTAATCTTTTGGGCTACTTCCTTCCTTCTATTTTCTTCTCTTGTCTGTACTAGTTCGTCAGTCAGAGTATTGGCTAAATCTACCGCATCATCAATCGTGCGAGGTTTCGCAGCCTTGACGATATTACGGATTTCGGCAATCAATCCCCAAATATAACGAGAAATAAGTACCGGCTCTGGCGAAGACAGGGTTGGTACCACTCGAGCATACTCGAAGAATGTCGAAGTATACCCTCGACAATCTACATCCACCATCCGGTGGGTTAGAAACTTATTTGTCATTTGTTCCTTTTCATACTCAGGACAGAATTTTCTTTCTACAAGGCTCTTAAATTCTTCCTAGTTCATAGCATACGCCATCCTTCTTCCTTTTGCTTGTAATACCGTATTCCACCATTCTAGCGCTCCTTCTTTGAAAAGGTTTGACGCGTACATGACCTAATCATCCTGAGCACATTTACTTATGGCAATTACTGCCTCGGTTTTCTCTAACCAACGCAGTGCCGCAGTTGCTCCTTCATTGCCTGCAAACTCAGTGGGTTTACAAGCAATAAATTCTTTGTAAGTGCAACCAGACGTTGCAGCTTTCATTTTCTTAGGAGGAGCTTGCCGTGGTTCATTCTCATGATTAGTATGATTATTGCCTCCATTTACGCTATTACTGATGTTATCTTCAGAAATACGTTTGCTAGGAACGATTTGTTGTGCTTCGATTGGATTTTTAACAGCAGCAACGATTGCTGGAATAGCGTTGGCTATCCCTTGAGCAACTATATTTTCTATATCCTGCCTAGTCATATATTGATCCCCCGGTTGTTGCTCAGATTGATTAACCTCATTAACTGGTTCATTATTAGCGTTTTCCATCTGATAATTCATATATATATAATTTATTAGTATCAAATAAATAACAATTACACAAAACAATTATACAGAGTTCATAACACTAATATATCCATTTATATTTAATAGTATTCATCAATACACACCATTATCTTACAAAGTTTTATTTGTAGTTATTTTACAGACTGATTTTTACTATTACTATTACATACCCACAGTTCCATAAATCCCCTATCCTTTAGATGATATTCTAGTAATGGCGTTCCCTCTCATCATATTTCCAGGAGATCTGTCCCCCAATCTCTTGGATCCTATTCCCATCATCCATTAATTCTTCGCCAAAATGGCAGAGTTCAGCCATATTCTCGTTACTCATTGGTGAATTTGGTAAAGGTTCTGGATTGAACTGAGGAAAAAGCTTATAGGGATGGTTTTGGAGCTGTATTTCATTAGTCAACCATTCGTCTATTTGTGAGTGGATTGAAAGGTTTGGAATAGCTGGTTTTAAGTTCATTGGTAGTTGTGTTTCAAGAGAGTGAATAAAAACATTTTCACTAATAGGCTTAATAGTATTATAGCTTGCCAATATAAAATCTAGCTCTTCCTGAGATGGTAACCCCTCAATTTGCCTAGAGCTTTCCCCAATTTCCATTTTCTTAGGCTTGGGTTTCTCGAGAGGTGAAGCGTTGAATTCTATAGGTTCTTCTATGTCTGGTATATACCTATTGAAATCTCTGGAAACCTCTATTCTTACTGGATAGAGATTTAAATTCTGAAGGGCGTCAGACAAGTCACTCATGCTGTTATGCAAAATACACACAAATACTAATTTAAAAATTATATCAAATTTCATAGAAAACCTTTAAATATTATTTCATATTGGTTAACTACGAAACAACCGAATATGAAAACATATTAGGTTTTATTTGTAAATTTATTTATTTACTGAAGCAGGTCTCTGGCTTATATTTAATAAGGGTGCTAAAACTTGAATCAAAATATTTAAAGATTTGTATTTACTGCTACAGTGGCTAGCATATAAAGATCTGCCCCTACTGTACAAAATTAGTCAGATAATAAAGCACATAATCACAAAATATCAATTAATAAAAATTAAGTATTTTCTAAATACTTAATTGGCTTAAATCAGTGGCTCGATAAGTGGCTCTGATACCACCTTTTTCTGTCACGGCCCCCGACCCGGTTTGACCCGTTTCAGGGGCCGCGGGAAAGAAATCCCGTGGTATTTAATTAATTGAGTTTGACAGCGGAAGTTTATCATCAGGATCTTTTAAAAACTGAAATATTTCCCGATTATTTTATTTCATAACGCGGGATAAAACCCCGGTAATTTACAATAATTTGATTTCACGAAGAAATCTTTTATTTTACAAAACATGTTTCTTTATTTTATCCTGAGCCACTTTCTCAAGCTTGTAGTGCTTCACGGCACTTTTCCTGGATTATATCAGATCACCTGAAACATGTTTGAAAAAGGTTTTGTCAGCGGGAAATACTGAGTGAATCATTCTATTTACATAAAATGATGTATAGTTATTAATTACAGCATAAGAGCGATTACAATGGCTTCTATCTTATTTTTATCTGGCGCCGTGTCACAATGGTGACATGTCACAATGGTGACGATGGTCATACCACTATTAGGTCAATGAACCTAACTGGGAGAAAATTAGTAATGTGCACAATACCCCACTAGCCAATGATTCAAGATATCCACGACTTAGTCCCTGTAATTATAACTTTTGCAATAATTTGAGGTATTGTAAAATAGTTGATAAAAAGAGAATGACTCACATTGCAGATTTAATTTGAGCAGAGCCTAGCCTACTGATTAGCCTTTTTAACCTAAATTTAATAACAAGCACACAATTCTGGGTTAGTAATCAATACAGCATTTACGATAACTCACGAGATCAAACCCTCACAACGAATGATAAAGTGCAATCACTTAAACATCCATCGGATTCACAACGAATGACAGAGTATTCCCCGAGTTCAGGTGGTACTCAAACATCATGTCGGAATCACAACGAATGACAAAGGGTAACCCTAATGTGGGCAGCACTTAAACATCCATTGGATATATTGATCGATCGGACAATGAATCGTAATAGCGATCGAGTTAATACCCTGATTGCGGCGTCGATTAGTGATCCGTGTGTGTTAATTGTGGTAAACAGAACGTAACTCAGTGTATATTTGGAATTTCTTCGTCGAACGAACAACAGAATGCAAGTGCCAGGCCCTTCTATTTATACCCAAAATTTGCACCTCCCGCTAGTCGCGGAAGAATCCGTGGCACGTGCCGCGTATCGCCTGGGATGTCAAAATAGGGTAGGCCTGCTTCGTCACCTATCTAGCCCTGATGAGTCGACAACTTCGTAAAATTCGATTTTGACAGCGTTTTATAAGGATAATCGTTAGTAGGGTTTTACCCCCCCCCCCCTGAGTTTTAGGGGCCCTGATTCTAATTCCAATTATTCTGAAAATTTTAGGGTTTATACATAATCACTTGGGTTTCTTAATTAGGGTTTCCTATTGAATAAAATAATATAATAAATAAGACTTTTGATACGAGTTGTTACAATATCACTCCTGACTTGATGGTGAAATTTCGTGCAAAATAACATGTAAGGTGGATTGAAATTCGTCACCAAAGGCGGGAATCACCCCTTTTCTAGTGAGTCGTTTCGATTGTGGGTTATGAGTATCTTTAAGTATGTGTTGTGTGAAATGTTTTAGAAAAGACACATTGTATATTTAGACAAAAGAAGAGGTAGAAGCAAATAAGAAGAATTACATATTAAGCAAGAATAAGGAATGGTCATGTTTTGGTACTTAGACTATAGACTAGGTCAAGCATGGCAATTTTACCTAATTCTCTATAGTTATGGCTCTGATACCAATCTGTCACACCCCAACTGATGGCGGAAACATCGGGATGAGACGAAGTGTGTAGATTGCAAGAGACTTCATAACGCTATTTTGTGTCAAATATTTAATAATTACGTTTTACTTGGTTTCAACTAGAATACCACAAGATTAAAAATAAATAGTGCACAAAAAGTTTTCAAATAATTAAATTTCATTTCATTGGTAATTAATTATTACATGTACTGAAAACAGAATACAACAGGATTAAAAGCAAATTACAATACAACGAGCAATAAAGTTTAAATGTGTTTCTAGGCGATCCTACTGGATTCATCTGTCACAATCCTGCAACATGTATTAAAAGCATGGATCAGTACAAAAGCACTGGCGAGCATACAAATTTGAATATAATTATAAGTATAAAATTTTGTCTCAAATTCACATAGCATTTATTATTCACGTCGAAACGAGCATACATAAACAACTTAAACATAGCAAATAGTATGAAATTATGATTTTTAAACTAGCATGCATAAACAGCCTAAGCATAACAATATCATGGGAATACAAGTTGAAACTAACAAGTACTAACAACCTGAGCATAACAACGAACGTGTTCGATGAATTGTGTTTTGATTATAATCGATGGTGTAAAGTGGATTTTGTATACATGTTGCACCCCAAAAATGCGTTAAAACGTAAAAAGGGTCGAGTATGCTCACTGTTTTGCGAAGCTTCCTTAGGTACCTCCACGAAGAGTTGAAGGTTGAATGATGAAACGTCGAGGTCGCATTTTTGGTTCTCGAAGCATGCGAGACCTGTCCTCGCAAATGCAAAGAATTAGAGCGGATTCGGAGATTGTAGGAGTATTGTTAAAATAATTATACATTTAATTTTTATTTTTGTAAAGATTATTTGAATCCGATAATTTTCGTTTTATAAATTTTAACGCAATACGAATTATAGATCTTTACGAAAATCGGGTAGAGTTTCCTCTGTTTTTGGACGAACCCGACAACACAAGTTGTCGATGTTACTCTCCAAAACTCAACAATTCATTGACTATATATTTTATATATGTAACTTTCGTCGACAATGAATATAAATATATATAATTTTCATCAACAATGTATGATTATATTTCATCGAGAGCGCAAAAGAAAATAAATAAATAAATAAACTTGTTGAATGCTAAAACATATTTAGTTTTGTATTTATATACCCCATGATATGTTGGTTCGATCTCGGTTCATGTTAAACATAATATACATAAATAACATATAAAGAAATTGCGACGACAAAGGTATACCGAGTCGTGTGTCGAATCGATGACCGGTTGACTGTGCTGACTGCAGTTGACCACAGTTGACCGAACAGAAAATGAGACCCAGACCAACTGAACCGAGTTAGCCCGAACCAAACAAAGTCGAGCTTGAACCGGAGTGAATCGAGAATGAAAAAACCCGAGACCAACCCAAGACACACCCGAGTCTGACCATGTCGGAACCGAGATGGCCATGATGACCTAGTGTCGTCTGAACCCGAATCTGATTATGAACCTGACCCGGCCCAAGCCGGAACCAGTGTCGCCGGTAGCGGCTCGCTGCCAAAACCACGCCGCACCACCGTCACCTGAAACACACACGAAACCGGCCGGAGAAGATGGATCGAACTGAATCGAAATGAAACGAGATGAAGAAAAGAATCAGAAGCTTACCGGGTTTTTTTTTTTTGTCGGAGGTTTGTCGAAGAAACGTCGCAGGCTGCCGCCACTGCTGTCGCCGGTGACTTCGGCCGCCGTCGTCGTCATCCTCTTCTCCCTTTCTCTCTCTCTCTCTCTCTCTCTCTCTTCGCGTCTCTCTCTCTTCTCTCGTCTGTGTTTGCGCCGCCGCACGCCACCACCGAAATTGTGATGGTCGGCCGTTCGTTCAACAAAGGTGGCGGCTGGATGGTGGTTTAAGAAGAAGAGAGGGAGGGTGGTACCCGTCGGATGGCTGTCGTCGGAGAGCCGACCGGGATTGGCACCGTCGCTGGAGGTGCAAGAGAGAGCAGGTACGGCCTGTGTGTGCATGAGGGTGAGTTTGTGTGTGTGAGTGTGTGTTGTGAGGGTATATATAGGTAGGGTTAGTTAGGTTGGGCCCAAGGCCCGTTAATTCGATTCTTGCGTTTTAGAGCGGCCCGGTAATGTTTTTCAAGACCCGTTTTCTCACCTGAGCGTCATAAAACGTCTTAAAACATAGTTTTAGGTTCAAAAGCGTGTACGGTCGTCGTTCCGTCAAAACGCGGAAGACGCGTCGTTTGTCGTTTTTAAAACCGTTTTTCGATCCGATTCCGATCACAGATAATAAAATTTAATTAGCAAGTTAATCGTATCAAAATTTTCGACGTTGTCAGTATTTCGTACGGTGCCAGTTCGTTTACCGTTTAACGCTCAGCAGTTGTCCCGAAATCACCACCCGCGTATTGTAAAAAACAGATAGACGTTCCTAGGCCTACCAAGAGCCATTTTAAGTTAGCTTTCCTCTAGATACGTTTTGTATTAATGTTTTAATGCTTGTTATGCGCGTAATTGCAAACCAGAAAGTACTGGTTTGCGTATAAGTACGTATTTGAATGGTTTATTGCGCGAATAATAATTAAGTATGTAATACGAATTTTTGTTATGAATAACGCCTCAAAATAGTATACGAATACGAATCGTCTAAAACAGAGATACGAAGGTACGAGGCGTTACACATGGGAACCTCCATTTTCAAGGAAAACAATTTCAAAATTTTTGTAAAAATTCAACACTTAGAAAAATATTTTTAAACAAGTGTTTGCAAGTAATTTTTAATCATGGTTTTAAGTATAAAATTTGCCATAATTTTTGTTATAAAAATTACAAGTATTGGAGGTTGATTTTTAATAATAAAAAGGACTAAGTATATATTTAGGAAAATATATGTTTAGAAGTCATAAAAATTATGTGCTACATGTATACTGCTTGTACTAGTTATACTAAAAATTAGGAACCATGAAAATAATATATCACACCAAAATACTAAAAATTGTAATATGAAATATTAAAAAAAATCACAAGAAAATAAATATATAACCTATACCCAAATATTGGACGATTCGGACAACAGACACTTTAGACTATATATATATTCCGAAAATAAATTCGTATCTTGACAAATGTGGTAAACGGTATTTTTGAAACCGAAGAAACGACAAAGTATGGATTTTTACAACTATTATAAAATATATCATATTTTGTCAAATTGGAAATATATTATTTTGGTGAAAACTAAAATTATATATTTTTCTAACTTTAATCTTAAAAATATATTATTTTTAAGATATATGTGGAAGTATACATATTTTTACCAAATAAAATTTATAGATATTTTTCTATAAAATTCTCTTAAAATATATATATATTTTCAGAATATAAAGTTGGTGATTTTTAATTGTACAAAAATAATATCCCAGAAAATTAAATGTAAATTAAGTATAAAATACTTAATAAATAGAAGAAAATACGTATTCCTATACGTATAAATACATACTGGCATACACTACCAACACTTGGTAAAATACTCATATGCAAGTATTATACACAAGTATGAGAATACAAAATAACATACTCGAAATACAAGTATACCTATACTTGGAAATACATAAATATGAACTGTATGACATACAAGTTAAAAATATATTATTTTTAACAATATTCCGAATAATTGTATGGAAATAATTAAAGTTAAAATATCCTTATTTTAACTATATTTATATAATTTGGGACCCGGTATCTAAGCCAGTGAAGATGGCTAACACTCAGGAAAGATTTTCCTCAACACTTTAGGGTTCTTGTGTTGGAATTTGTACGGAGCCTACAACACCCCAAACTTATCCATTGTAGTTGCTACAATAGACCCCAAAATTTGAAATTCATTTTACCCCAAGGAGGTAGCATGGGGTGACCTATAGTATGACCCATTTACCGCACTCTATTCGGCATTTATGAAGACCATACCAACCATATTGGGACTCTTGGAGCCCAAGCAAAATCAATGTATGCGTTGCACAGTCCAATGTGGCAAAGGAGTCCTCCCTACATCGGACAATCGAGGTCCATGAATTATGGAATACATATTACAAGGACGGAAACGACCACTCGATTATCCCCTTCTCAATAGATAGCTGTACCATTTAGGCACATGGACGACACATGCAAAAAGATTCTTCTCGTCATGCACCTCATATTCACCCTATCACCACCACCAACACCCCTATCAGTACCTCCACACTTTCTATCCCTTAGTGCACCCCACCGTTTGGGTTGTGCATTCGCGCTTGGAAACCGTTATACGGTTGCTACAAGGCACAATTCAGTCCCGAGGAAGAATTCATGTTCCCTCACGACCTTACCTCTGCGTTTTCATTATCAACCCCCCCCCCCCCCCCCACCACCACCACCACCACCACCACCACCACCACCATCTTTTGGGAAGTATACACGTTTTTGTAAAACTAAAGACTATGGAAGAGTTGGAGACTTGAGGAATAAACAAGGAACAAGGTGAATGAAAGACCTCACCGTATTTTGTATGATGCTGAATGACTTGCATCAACCGGAGTGAGCTGACTCCAAGGAGGTTTTCTCCAGAAAACTAATTGCAACAAGTTGATCTGGTGTATATAAAAGTCGATATATCCTTAGCAAAATTTTGTTGTAACTCATTTTACCTCGCTACAATGATGAGATGATTATGGTGGGACGATTTTCATAAGCATCATTATGAATTACCTTACCCTAATGCTTATAGTGCACGACGAATGAGCTTTGTTTTCACTCATCGATGACAATATTTATTTCAAAATAAATGTCTAATTTTCTCGATATGTTTTATACATATGAAGCTCATGGAACCACAACGGTGGAAAGCTGCTCAAGCCCAACCGAAACCTTTACCTGCAACAAGAGCTGAGCTCGAAGCTCTAGTAAACAAGCAAGTCGCTGAAGCAATCGCCCAATACGAAGCAAGCAGCACTACAAACAATGACAAGATATGAGGAACCATATTGGGAATTGCTCAGACGATAACTCTTGCCCTAAGTTTTGTCGAGGACGAGGTGGCGATGGAGAAACCAAATAAAAGTCCAGTGAAGAAGAAGACACATGTGGAGTCTTCTTCGGATGGAAATAAAAGAAAGTATACGCATGACAAGCAAGGCTCTAAATCAAGTAACAAACATGAGGGAACCACTACAACAAAGAAAGTCAAGTCATTCGATACCATGACTAAAACAGGTGGTAAACGCTACCAGGGAAAACTACCAAAGTGTGGTAGGTGTGGTTATCATCATACGGGTCCGTGCAATACCGATAGATGTGATAATTGTGGCAAGACCGGGCATACCAAGGAGACATGCTAGAAACATTGCTACGGATGTGGCGACAAAGGACATTATCGGAAGGACTGCCCGAAGAAAAATCAAGTTCGGGGGAGCTTTTTCACTATAGGAACACGCAAGGCACGCCAGGACCCGGACGTAGTTACGGGTACGTTCTCTATAAATAAACACTTTGTATCCATTCTATTTGATACTGGCGTCGACTTTAGTTTTGAATCTATAGAACTGAGGGATATACTTAGCTTAGAAACGAGTAAACTAGACACCCCATATTCTATCGAGTTGGCAAATGGGAAATTAGTCGAAGAGAATAAAGTTACTAAGGGTTGTACACTTGGACTTGAGGAGCAAAAGTTCTCTATCGATCATCTACCAATTGGTTAAGTAGTTTTGATGTAGTTGTCAGAATGGATTGGTTGACCAATAACCTAGCTGAGGTGGTTTGTCATGAGAAAATCATTAGCATCCCTCTTGCGAATGATGAAACACTTATAGTACACGGCCTTCATGCGAGGACGCTGGGCCCCATAAGGCGATAGATTGTGACATCCCACATGGGTCATGAGAGCACAGAAGTGCCTCCGAAAAGGCTGCATAGCTTTCCTCGCACACGTCGTGGACAAGGAGACACAGGAGCCAAAGCTAGAAGACATTCATGTTGTGAATGAATTCCCAGAAGTCTTTCCCGAAGACTTGCCTGGGCTACCTCCACAACGACAAGTAGAGTTTCGGATAGATCTAGTGCCAGGAGTGGCACCAGTGGTAAAATCCCGCTACCAGTTAGCTCCATCCGAGATGCAAGAGCCTTCGACTCAATTGCAAGAGCTACTAGACAAGGGTTTTATCAGGCCGAGCTTCTCACCCTGGGGAGCTCCAGTGCTGTTCGTTAAGAAGAAGGATGGCAGTTTCCGTATGTGTATAGACTACAGGGAGTTGAACAAGTTAACCATCAAGAATCGGTATCCCTTGCCGAGGATTGATGACTTGTTCGACCAATTGCAAGGTTCTAGCTACTACTCCAAGATCGACTTGAGATCGGGATATCAACAACTGCGAATACAAGAAGAAAGTATACCTAAAACGGCCTTTAGGACTCGCTATGGACATTACGAATTCCTTGTCACACCGTTTGGCTTAACAAACGCATCGGCGGTATTCATGGACCTCATGAATCGGGTGTGTAAGTCGTATCTGGATAAGTACGTGATTGTGTTTATTGACGACATCCTCATATACTTGTGAACCAAGGAAGAACATGAGCAACATACGCGAGCTATCTTGGAACTTTTGAAGAAAGAACAACTGCATTCGAAGCTATCGAAGTGCGAATTTTGGATTCGTGAGGTGCAATTCTTAGGTCACGTGGTGAATGAGAATGGAATTCATGTCGACCCTAGCAAGATTGAGGCGATCAAAAACTGGGAAGACCCAAAGACGCCCACAGAGATACGAGAATTTCTCGGATTAGCGGGTTATTACAGACGATTCATAGAGAATTTTTCAAGTATTGCTCAACCGTTAACAACCTTAACCCAGAAGATTAAGAGATTCGATTGGGGTGAAGCACAAGAAACAACTTTTCAGACGTTGAAGGATAAGCTTTGTGACGCGCTGATGTGTGCAAAATGCAACATATAAATTACATCAATTGTGGCATAAAACTAACCCTTTTTTAGTACTAATGTTGGAAAAAGTGTGCTTTTGTCTTCCTTTTGTATTTTCAGGATTAAATGAGCTCAAATTAACAAAAGACAGCAAAAAGACAGCAAAATCTAACATAAATACAAGAAAAGGAACTAACATGACATGCCCGACCCCACGACAGCATCTTCCCAAGCAAAACAAGAAGACAGAATACTAAACACGCCCCGTGCTCAGCCAGCACGGGGGCGTGCCCAAGTGTCAGCAGAAAAGACAAAGTAGTAGAAGCTTCTATTGCCCACCACGGGGTCGTGCTCAGCGGGCACGGGGCCGTGATCAACTATAAGATTCGCAGAATCCAGGCAAGTCTTCATAGTACATATATGCTTCTACACACGGGATCGTGCTCAGCGGACACGGGGTCGTGCTCAGCGGACACGGGGGCGTGGTCAACTAATAAAGACAAGAGAAATTAATGAAGAAAGAGAAGGATGTGGACACGGGGCCGTGCCGAAGCTTCTGTTCAGCCTATAAATAGGAGTGCTTGGCTCAAGCTCAAACCATCCCTTGGCACACCACCTCTCTCACACTTCACCCACCACCCACCACCACCATCATCCATTGTCCATCATAGAGTGTGTGAGTCGTCTCGGGATCCAAGATTGATCGTAAGAGTTCTTGACAATCAAGGCCATGTTTGCCTAAGTCTCTTACATCACTTGGTGAAGACAAAGTGTCTAGTGTAATACTTTTTATTTTTAATCTTTTCGCACTTTTTAATTGGTTATGTATTAATGACTTTAATAACTAGTTTCTTATGTTGAAGGTGATTCTTCCTTATCATTTGTCCGTGGTGTCTTGGCATTATTTACTGTCTATATAAAATAAAAGATTTTCACCATTCATATCTCCACGGTCTATATGGAGGTATGTTGGCTACCTGGTCGGGGGTTAAGGGAACGGTTTGGTAAGAGTCTTGCCGTTGTTCAGCGTTTAGAGATCCTGCAAGGGACCTGGGTCAAATTTAGTAGGACCTCCTTCAATACTTCACGGTATTGGATGGCGGGGGTCCAAACTCTTTGATACTCTCATAAGTTAAACTACTATTAATACTATAACCCGGCTACTTAGGACTGTATCCTTGCTGACTCAGACTACTTAGCCGAGGGTAACGTCACCTTCAAAAGAGGGGCCTACCATAATTTGCATTAATAACTTAATTAATTATTTTTCAATAATCCGACCCTTTAGGATTGTATCCTTGCTGACTCAAACTACTGGGTTGAGGGTAACGTCACCTCCAAAAGAGGGGCCTACTACAATAACTAAGATAATCTCTTAAATAAGTGCAAAAGTGCAGAAATAATCAAAGGTTACACTAAACACGAGTCGGAACCAAGTGATTCATCTTGTCTATCTGTTTTTCTTTTATTTTTATTTTTCAGCATTTTAGTTAATTTTTATTTTCTTAGTTTAAAACATTTTTCTAAACTTTTGATTTGATTAGACGTTGAGGATAAACCGGTACTAAAAGCTCTTGTGTCCTTGGACGACCTCGGTATCTTGCCAACACTATACTACGCTCACGATGGGTGACTTGCCCATATGTGTGTTTAGTATTAGTAAATATCGTGTTTTATAAATTTAAAACTTGACTAAAAAGTGTTAGAAAGGGCTTAATAAATATATTAAAAACTAACGACACTTCACACGCATCAAGTTTTTGGCGCCGCTTGTAACACCCGTTCTTATAATTCAAGGTTTAACGTGTCAATTACAAAAAAAAAAATCATGTAATTAAGATTTACATATACATCGGATTTACGGGTTTATTAAAACCTTTTTCAATTTAAAAGTATACATCACATCATGTGTAAGTTTGTCGTTTAACATAACAACGATACATAGCACGGAAGCTTATTTCTTGATCGTGTTCGGTTCTTGCTCGCCGCTTGATCTTTATCCGGGCAGTCTTGGCATCCACCTATGATCAAAACCAACTTAAAAATTAGTTTTGATAGTTAAATAATGGTTTAAACAAGTACCATGGGTCAAACAAACAAAAAAAAAAATTTCCGGATTAGGGGGCGTCGCTTGACGCCAAGGGGCGTCGCGTGACGCTAGGCCCCATTTTTCACAGACTGATGCTTAATCAGTTGCTGTATATACCCAGCATGACCTGATTTCACGGAAACGAGCATATCTTCTTCGTTATTAATCCGTTTTACCCGATTCTTTTTCCTACGCGTCCGTAATTTAATTCTCCAACATATGGAGTTAAAATTCAACATCCAACTTAATAAACTTTTAGACTTCTAAGCCTTCGACTCGTTACCTTTTTACCGAATTTTAACCTGTTTATGCATTTTATTAAACAAACATATTTGTTTGATCCTTATATCACATACACTTCTTCAAATTAATGTTATCTACCACTTTAGGTTCTAATCACAAGTTTATTACATAATTTAAACCCGTTTTTGCTCGTATGCTTATTTTGACCCGTTAAGGGTATTTTAAGCACTTTAAAGCTTAAAATCGCTTCCATTTCCTTCTAGCATTATAGTTCTACATTTCTTATCTAGTAACCTCCCACTACGACTATATGTGTATTGGGTTTAATGTGGATATCTATATGTTCCGAGTTTTACCCCTCGGATTACCATTTTACGGCAAAGACTCATATAAAGCCCTTCGACCCAAGAATTTACGTTTTTCACTATCTAACTTATCCTAAGCATTTATATAATCATAAAACTCATTTCCAAACCACCTTTAAGGGCCGTTCGTCCGAATTAGCTTACAAGGGCAATTTGGTCAATTTTCATCCTTCTTTAACGACAAGGGTCCTTTAAATACTTGATTGACCCAAAATCCGACCCTTTTAACTATAATATTATTTATAAACCCATGTGCTTCTAAAAAACCATGAACATAATTCAATTTATTCGGTTTACCATAAGGATAACCAAATATCTACACTTTAACATTGTCTAACTCTTATAGAACTCCAAATTCTACATGATGAGTTGTGTTATTATACATACCTGGCTCGGATCAATATATTGACCCGTTTCAATACCTTGTCTTAGTAGCCGCTAAGCAATAGCGATGTACTTATCCATTTGCTATTTATTCCTATAACATGTAACTCGACAAACCATTAGACAATATTGTCAAAGGGTGATAATTTCACCTTTTGACCCGTTTATTTACCTAGTGATCTTCATCACTTCAAGTAAATGCCAATTTCATATATTATGCTAATTTAAAGTCTACTAGCTAGAATACTGAATCAAGCGTAACGTAACGGAATCGTAGTTACGTACCTTTTAAGCACTCTTTTTAAACGCGTATTTCCACCGGCTTGTCCATTTGACGATCCGGATTCCTTGCCTAAAGAGTTCAATTCACAATCCGTTTAGAACCCCTTTTTATAAGTCTTTACGTACAATTTCTTAACATATTCAAATCTGCGTTTTACCCAACCTTTACATTTTAACCTTCATTTAGGCGTTTTATCAAACACCTAGCGGGTCAGATTTCTACATAATCTAAACCAAGTTCATGACTTGAGTTTATCACCCTAATTAACTTCAATTAGACTATGTACACATATTTTAACATCAACAATTCAGAGATTTCCTCATAATTTCAGTTTACACTAGAACAAGGGTTTAAATCCTAGTGTTTATCAAGCTCTACTAACATATTAATCACCCACTATGGTGATTTTGATCCTTACAATTATCATGCAAGAATTTTGACAAGAAATCATCTAGGGTTTGTCCCTAAACCTTATATCACTTCCAACTTCGTATTTACAACACATAATTAAGCTCAACACTCAATTTCAATCACATGCAACCAGGAATTTTAGATTTTCCCAATTTCATGAGAAATTCAAACAGAGAATTAGCACCAAATTTCACATACCTTGTAACCCCCTTGTGATGAGGATCACGAATCTATGTTCAGATTTCGATTTGGGACATGAATTAGCCTTCAATTGATCAAATTTGTGGAGTTAGGGTTTGGTGAGAAGCCTTGGTCGCTCCTCCTGCGTTCCTGATCGACCAGACACCAAATGGTGTGTTTGGTTTTTGTTTTAATTAACTCTAGTTTCAGTTTTTACAAGATTAACCCCTCCTCTTTTGTATAACTTATAGTTTGGTTGTTTTTAACCCTATTATAAGTTATTTCTAGACTATTAGCTAACTAGGTTAAAATTTCTAGTTAGTAAATTCTTGTTTATTTAAGAATCCTAATATTCATCGAGTTACTTTTACCACTAAAGGTAAATTACCCGTCTTTTAGTATAAACGTGGTTTGATTACCAAACCCGTTTTCGGGGTGTTACAAGTCTACCCCCCTTAAAGAGGTTTCGTCCTCGAAACCTTTCTTACATAGTTCATGGAGTTTTAAACTCAATGCATTTGACCTGAGTAATCTTTTAAGCATTACTCATACTTTACCCAATTGTTAGTTTTACCATAAAAATATATGGAAATATCTTTTTGGTTACAAAACATCTACGTACCTCATACGACATAATGCAACTTGAAATAACGTAATTTCGTTATTTTTACTAGTTTAGTTAACTTAGCGATATCCATATTATCGAACCCTTTGTGAATCCGTTACCTTGACCCGTTTAAAGGTCTTTAGTGAAATCTTTCACTTTTAACAACAATTTCTTTTGTTTTCTAAGTTCATTTATTCGGTTCAGTTATACCGAATCCACCGATTATAAGCAACCAAATTTATTTAAATGACCTTAACCGGTCCCACTAACTAGACTTATTAGTCCAGTTACTCTTTACCGCTCGCTTGGTTATAATGTGATTCCACTTCACATTGCATTTCTTGACCGTGATCGTGTCACGTCAAGTTTAATTTATATCAACGTTTTCTTTTTCTCCTTGTCTTACATCTTTTACTCATTTCTAGGACTTTTACGTCTGAAAATTTATTCTTTTCCGTTATCTTTTCGGTAATATTTTTGTCCTTTTTGTGAATTATCAGAATTTAAATAATTGTGAATCCTTTTTGTTATTTCTGCCCGTTTAGATGTTTTAGTGAAATCCCTCACTTTTGTCAACCAGGCCTTTCACGATCTCTTCGCTTTTAACTCACTCAGTTAAGTTAGCGAAACCCCTCGCTTTTATACTACCTTTACCTTCCGTTATTATTTTACGCGGGGAGTTTAACAATTTTCCTCGCTTCACGTTATTGACCCGTAGGTTCTTTCACTTAGCCTCGTAGGCTTATTTCTTTAGATTTTTCACCTTTTTAAGGCGAGGCCTTTATGATCCCTTTGCTTCAATTCCTGTCCCGTGGGTCTTTTTGGCCCCGTAGACCTTTACACTAATTAATATCCCGTAGGTTATGATGATCCCGTAGATCATCTTTTATTCTAGTCTATATTCAAATGTGTATACGTTTATATACGCATATGGCGTTAAGGCACCCCTTTTTATGTTTATAATTATTCACATTTACTTTTTGGATTTCATTTGACCTTGACCGTAGTCTAAGGCTACATTGTTTTCTTTCGAATCATCTTTCCGACTTCTCGACTTCTAACGTCAATTTACACGTCGGTTTTCCATGCACTTACCGTTACCCGGTTCTTACCTATACTTCTTTACATCCCATTACCCGGGTTCTTTTATTTTAATGTTTTTAACTCCTATAACTCCTTTACATAGGTTTATTAATATTTCGCACTTTTATTTATTCAGTTCGCGCTTACTTAATTTAGCAAGTGTCATCCTTTATTAAATTTGTTTGACTTGTTCGTGTGAACGTTCATCACTTATGAATGTCAAACTTCAGTCTTTGTTTGACTCGTTCAGCTTTGAAATAGCTGAACATAATTTATTCAAAATTTCTATTTACATTATTTTGTCGTCTTTTAGTTATGACTCAAAACCCGAGTCTTTTAACTTTCCATCCGAGTTCCCGTTTCTCGGTTCACGCATGTGTTTAATTCTTACCCATCAACCGGGTGTTTATCCGAAATCGTTATCATTGCACCCTTTCCGGTATTCATTAAAACTTCATTTCGATTTACTTGGTCATCTTAACGAAATCCGTCGCTTTTATTCGACCATGTCTTTTATTCTTTACGTGACCCCCATCGGCGGCCTTATTAATTATGAGTGACGATTATCATCGTT
The DNA here is from genome assembly GCA_030545235.1 of Helianthus tuberosus. Lineage (NCBI taxonomy): Eukaryota > Viridiplantae > Streptophyta > Magnoliopsida > Asterales > Asteraceae > Helianthus > Helianthus tuberosus. The sequence continues at coordinate 20,518 of JARYGA010045937.1, read as the reverse complement.
ATCCTTGCTTCACTACGACTAAAGTTAACAACCTTGATTATCTTTTTCGTGTGGGCAACACCTTTGTTTTTATGACCCGGCGGATCATCTATACTTTGGTTTTACTTGCCCATTTTGTTCACCATGGTCCTTTCGTCCAAGATGACTTATTTTCGTGAATTTTTCTTTTGATCATTCATTTTTATATCCTCATTTACATTAATCCTTGTCCCTTCTCTCAGGCTCATTATCCTAATGTAATACGCTTCCGTCACTCGGCTGTGCGTTTACATTATTATCAACTATTTTGTTCATTTGTTTCATTTGGGTACTTTTTAATTTTGTCCCATTCACCCCGCCCTTACTACATCGGATGTAAATGTGTCCGCTATTGATACCAACTTGTAACACCCGTCTAATTTTACTTGAATTTAATACTAATTCATGCCATTTTGATAATAAAAGATACCAAATTAACATAGCTTTCATAAGTCAAGTTCATAAGTAGCATAAACCTTAGTCAACTAACGACTAAGTTAGAATATTCAAAAATTGTTTAACAATTTGTTTATAACCCATAAACATAGTCTATTAAAGATTAAAACATTACGGAAGCTTGTAAATAGTGTTCGGTTCTTCAAAAGCTTGCTCGATCATCTTCCGGTTAGTTTCCAACATCACCTAACATCAAAACCACAACAAAAGTTAGTTTTGATAATGCTACAATGCATTTAAACAAGTTCCATGTATCAACATACAAGAAAAAAATAAAATTTTTCGGAAGGGGGGCCTCGCGAGCCCCGCTGCCGGGGACACAAGGATTTTAAGAAAGTTAGGAATCAGCGGCCTAATCGTTTTTCTTATTTTTCATTTTTTTAAGGATTTTTCTTAGTTTTTCAGCTTCTGCAGAGCTCGGCACGGGCCGTGCCTGGTCGGACACGGGCCGTGTCCATCCTTGTTACTGGCAGTTTTTATTTTCTGAGTTACAGGGAGCTGAATACGGGGCCGTGTCGGTGCAACACGGGGCCGTGCCCAACTCCCAGTAACAGGGATCCGGAAAACAATCACTGTAACTCCGACCACGGGCCGTGTTCACTGAACACGGGGCCGTGGTGAAGCTTCTGACCAACGTTCTTTTCTGTTTTTGTTTCAGGACTGGGAACCCAGGCACCACATTTGAACTTCCTACATAGTGCATGAGCTCCAGTTCTAGTAGAGACATAAAAGAACCTCTAGAAGAACCCGAACGCTTTCTCAGAAAAAGACTTAAAGCTAAAAACCAAGAAAAAGTTTCGGGGGACCCACTTCCAATGGCGGACCAACGTACCCTCATGGATTACCTACGGCCCACTGTAGGTAATCTCGGCGCCGCTATCAATGCACCAAATGTCGAGGCCAATAACTTAGAACTTCGGCCGCATTTGATACAGATGTTTCAAAACTTCGCAACCTTCCATGGGCTTGCGGACGAGGATCCCCATCTACATATTACTAATTTCTTAGAAATATGTGATACCTTTCGGATCAATGGAGCATCAAACGACGCCATTCGCCTTCGGATGTTTCCATTTTCACTAAAAGACCGAGCTAAGGCTTGGCTTAACACCCTCCCAGTAGGCTCGGTAAACACCTGGGATGAACTAGCCCAAAAGTTTCTATATAAGAGGATGGGTACGGCCTTGCGGTATGGCAACCTGTATTAATGACTGAAATTAATACATATTCACAAGAGGATGGGGAATCCTTATACGAAACTTGGGAAAGGTTCAAGGAGCTACTAAGAAAATGTCCTCATCACGGTCTTGCGGTATGGCAACAAGTATCCACTTTCTACAATGGGTTGTTGCCACACACAAGACAAACACTTGATTCTAGCTCCGGGGGACTTTTAGGTAATCGTCGCCCAAATGAAATATATAATCAAATTAAGGAAATTGCTCAAACCAATTTTCAATGGTACACTCCCCGAGGCAATAAATCTATTGCCTCGGGCGCCCATAAGGTTGATGAAAGCACTTCTTTACAAGCCCAAATCGAAGCCCTTTCTTCAAAAATCAAAAAGCTATAAATGACAAAAACGATCTCGGTTATGGCTTGTGAAGGGTGTGGTGGGCCACATGAAAATTGGATTTGTATGAAAGAATTAGATGAACAAACGGAAACGGTAAACTACATTGATAACAGACCTAGACCGTCGGATCCTCCAACGGGTACCTACAACCAAGGATGGCGTAACCACCCAAACCTTGGTTGGAGAGATCCCGGCAATAGTAGTAACCAACAAAACCAACGAACTAACTTTCAACAACCACAAAACTTTTCTCAACAACAAGGTGGACGAGAAAGGCTTGAAGATATTGTATCTCGCCTCATCTCCGACACCGAAAAGAAAAACTCGGATCGATTTTAGCAATTGGAATCGAATTTTAGAAATCAACAAGCTAGTATTCAAAACATTGAAAAACAATTAAATCAAGTAGCTCAAAATTTCTCCGAGAGACCACAAGGCGCGTTACCTAGCAATACCGAAACCAACCCAAAAGCACAAGTACATCTCATCACATTAAGAAATCGAACCGTAGGTCCCGAGGAGGCTCCATTACCTCCAGATGAAAGAAGCCAGTCCAGCCAAACCACGACTCCACCCGCACCCCAACCAGAAAAGGCTTCTTTACCGAATCAAGAGCCCACCAAGACTCCTCCGATTCCATACCCCGGTAGGTTAAATCGTCAAAAGACCGATGAGCAATTCGCAAAGTTCGAAAATTTACTAAAACAATTGCATGTTAATATTCCTTTTATTGAGGTCCTTACCCAAATGCCTAAATATGCAAAATTTATGAGGGACTTCCTCACTCATAAAAGGAAAATTGAATCATTGCAATTAGTTAACTTAGGCGAAGAATGCTCCGCCTTAGTACTCAACAAACTCCCACAAAAGAAAATTGATCCCGGAAGCTTCACGATTCCTTGTTCGATTGGGGAATCCCCCGTTCGTAATGCATTAGCCAATCTTGGGGCTAGCATTAACCTCATGCCCACATCGATGTTCAAACGACTCGGCCTAGGAACAACGAGCCCTACAAAGATGAGCATACAACTCGCCGACAGATCCGTCAAATTTCCATAAGGTGTCGCTGAAAATCTATTGGTCAAAGTCGGGAACTTCGTTTTTCCGACCGACTTTGTCATCCTAGACATGGAAGAAGACGCCGATGTCCCTCTCATTCTTGGGAGGCCATTTCTAGCCACCGCCCAAGCAATGGTGAATATGAATGACGGAACACTAACATTGAAGTTTGGGGACGAGGAAGTGAAGTTTGGAGTGGGAAAGAGAGTAGAAGACGAAGACCCGGTCGACTACATGAAGGTCATAGACTCAAGCTTGGATGACGCTCTCCGACGGTGTAACATGGGATGCGAAACATCCCACTTGAGTGACATATGACCAGGCTTTGGGTCTAGCCAAGGACCCTTATAAACGTGGCGCACCACGGAGGCATTCCGCGGAACTATCCTTAGTTTAATTTAGATTAGTTTTTAGGTTTTCTAGTAAAGTCTTAATTTCCAGAATAAAACACACTTGAGATGGCAAAGGAAACAAGGGAAACTTGAACCAGCACCCCATGCAGGAAAACAGGACCATCCAACAAAATTCTTCGTTTACAGTAAGCTCAGCACGGGCCGTGTCCGCACAACACGGCCCCGTGCTGCACAGTCTGCAGAGAAGACCCAGTTCAGGTAACTGGACACGGGCCATGTTCACCCAACACGCCCCCGTGTCCAGGCTTCTGTTTCTCTTGATTTAATTTTGTTACTGGCACTTGAACACGGGGTCGTGCCCGGACAACACGGGGCCGTGTCCAGTGCCCAGTAACACAATTTTTTTGCTTTTTCACCCTTTGTACACATTCAATCAACCTAAAAACTTATTTTTTGGACACATTGAGGACAATGTATAATTTAAGTGTGGGGGGATACTAAAAACTTGAATCTTGCAAGTCCTAAATACAAGCCTTACACAAAACTCTATTGGAACCGCTAATCACCCCAAATTTTTTCGAAAATTTTCATTTTTTTTACTTGTCTAGGTTTAACTTGGGAATTTCAAAGTTTTAAAAAGGTTATATTTTTACAAATTTACAACCGATAGCATCGTGATAAAAAGAACAAACATAAGAAAATTATGAAAAGGCATGACAAACTTAGTTAAAATTTGATTATATATACTTGATCACATAAAAACTCATTCCCACAAAAGTGAGTTTTGAGCCTTTATTGAGCATACAAATATATATCTTTAAATTAAATGTTCATTTTTCGTTTCTTGTGTGAATAGCCGCTTGGTTCTTACGACTCTAGAACTTGCCATGACGATACATTCCCGGTCCTTACCAACTTAAACCCGAGTAAGTAAATGGAGGCATTAGGACTAACCCTTTTTATTTCTACACCATTATTTTTCTTTTTTTTACCACCTACCCAAAATCCCCCTAGTTAGCCCCTTTGAGCCTAAACCTTTTCATTTCATAACCCAAACCAAACACCCTTTCACCCACCAAAACCTTTTTCATTTTTTAACCCCTTGTTTTAGTAACTAGCTCGGTTCTTCGTATGATTTAAAAAAATAATAATAATAATAATAATAATAATAATAATAATATTTTGTTGATGATGAAGCAAAAAAAATAAACAAACAAGTTCATCAAAAATAACTTTGTTTGAATAATAGCTTCATCAAAATAAAAAAGTGAAAAATAGAAAGTCTTACGAAAACCGATGCTTTTTACGATTTTTCGCCATTTTCTACTAACCACTAACCCAACCACCTACCTTTAGCCCAAGCCTAACCCTTCACCCAAAAAGTCCTCTTGATATTTACAAAGGCACATAGTTAAAAAGGAGGAGGATTGATTGCTTGGCAAGCCTATAGTAGGAGTAAGTTCCATGCCGCTCTCGAGTGATCCACTAAAATACATTTTCGGCCGAGTGTTGAGTGATCCCCCGTGAGGTATGTGAACTTGTATATAAAAAGAATTTTAAAGAGGCATGTTATGCCCTAATAAATAATTTGTCTTATGAAAAGTTTTAAATAAATCATGACGAATAGGATTGTAAATAAATAAAAATAAAACTTAATAAAGAATCTTGGAAATCCCGACACTCTATGACAAGCCCAAAAATCTTATCTTCTACCCATTCCATTTGGGAGTGTGAAGCCACATTATAAAGAGTTTTGCTTGAGGACAAGCAAAGATTCAAGTGAGGGGGTATTTGATGTGTGCAAAATGCAACATATAAATTACATCAATTGTGGCATAAAACTAACCCTTTTTAGTACTAATGTTGGAAAAAGTGTGCTTTTGTCTTCCTTTTGTATTTTCAGGATTAAATGAGCTCAAATTAACAAAAGAAGCAAAAAGACAGCAAAATCTAACATAAATACAAGAAAATGAACTAACGTGACATGCCCGACCCCACGACAGCATCTTCCCAAGCAAAACAAGAAGACAGAAGACTGAACACGCCCCGTGCTCAGCCAGCACGGGGGCGTGCCCAAGTGTCAGCAGAAAAGACAAAGTAGTAGAAGCTTCTATTGCCCACCACGGGGTCGTGCTCAGCGGGCACGGGGCCGTGGTCAACTATAAGATTCGCATAATCCAGGCAAATCTTCATAGTACAGATATGCTTCTGCACACGGGGTCGTGCTCAGCGGACACGGGGGCGTGGTCAACTAATAAAGACAAAAGCAATTAATGAAGAAAGAGAAGGATGTGGACACGGGGCCGTGCCGAAGCTTCTGTTCAGCCTATAAGTAGGAGTTCTTGGCTCAAGCTCAAACCATCCCTTGGCACACCACCTCTCTCACACTTCACCCACCACCCACCACCACCATCATCAATTGTCCATCATAGAGTGTGTGAGTCGTCTCGGGATCCAAGATTGATCGTAAGAGTTCTTGACAATCAAGGCCATGTTTGCCTAAGTCTCTTACATCACTTGGTGAAGACAAAGTGTCTAGTGTAATACTTTTTATTTTTAATCTTTTCGCACTTTTTAATTGGTTATGTATTAATGACTTTAATAACTAGTTTCTTATGTTGAAGGTGATTCTTCCTTATCGTTTGTCCGTGGTGTCTTGGCATTATTTTACTGTCTATATAAAATAAAATATTTTCACCATTCATATCTCCACGGTCTATATGGAGGTATGTTGGCTACCTGGTCGGGGGTTAAGGGAACGGTTTGGTAAGAGTCTTGCCGTTGTTCAGCGTTTAGAGATCCTGCTGTAACACCATTCTTATAAATCAAGGTTTAACGTATATTTTGCGAAAATAATCATGTAATTAATGATTATATATACATCGGAAATACGGGTTTGTTAAAAACTTTTACAAATTAAGTGATATACATAATGTGATTTAATTCGCCGTTTAGAATAACGACAAAACAACGTTGCGGAAGCTTTGTTTAATGTGTGTTCGGTTCTTGCTCGATGCTCGATCTTTATCCGGGACTCTCGACATTCACCTGTGATCAAAACCAACTTAAATGTCAGTTTTGATAATTAATTAAACTAATACAACGGGGAAATTAGGAAAATCCAACATGGATATCTTAAACCCAAAACAAAAACTTATTTCTGACCTCCACCGTAACTTACGGTGTCACCGTAAGTTACGGTGGCCTCTGTGTTTCAATTATTCAACCGTACAACAGTAGGTGTTTATCGTAACCAAATCATGTCCACCGTAACTTACGGTGGCACCGTAAGTTACGGTGGCCCCTGCATCATTCCTTTCCTTTTTGCCGTTTTCGACACGAAAACTTTCGTATCTTTCAATCCGCTCGTCCGTTTAACCTACCGTTTCTTCCTAGGTGTTTGTAATTTGATTCTCCATCATATGGAGTTAAAATCTAACATCCGGTTTAACAAAATTTCAGACTTTTAAGTCTTTTGCTTATTACCCTTTTTGCCAACTATTGACCCGTTCGTGATTTCATCATCAAACTTGTGTATTTGACCTTTATATCTCATATACTTCTTCAACTTAATGTTATTTACCATACTAGATTATAATCCCCGGTTTATTACACAAATTAAACCCGTTTTCGTTTGTATGCTTATTTTGACCCGTTAAGGGTATTTATGCACTAAGGTCCCATACATCCCTTTTATACTTATCTTAAGGATTTAATCTACCAAAACACTTATTTCCAACAACCTTTAAAGGTCGTTTGCCCGGTTTACCCAACAAGGGCATTTTAGTCAACTTTAGCCCCTCATTTACGACGAAGGGCATTTGCTACAATTTGACCCAAAAAAAATGTATGTTTAACCACAATCGTATTTATATGTACCTGGCTCGAGTCAAACTAGTGACCCGTTTCAACACCTTGCTTTTATTACCGATATTCTATGGCGACGCAATTATCCAAATTACTATTCGCTCCTGTAACACATGACTTGACCACCACATTAGTTGATTTTGTCAAATGACGTTATTCCCACCATTTGACCCGTTCGATCTATATATAACCCAACATTTTCATCTGTAACAAAAACATGGTTTTTATTTACAAATCACACATCCGAACCATTTCGGATTTTCTCACTAGACCCCTTTCTTTCTAAAGTCAATTTCCTATATTTTTAACCCATTCGGCTTATGCTATGGGTGTCCTTTGAAACTTATTTTACTTTAGTCAATACTTGACTAAATTTCCATTTTTACCCATTTTCCATTACTAGTTACGCTATAAGGTAACTTTAAGAAAACTCTTAAACTATTAACCAATTCATGACTAGTTTACCATTTTGCCTTTTTCACCATTAATCATGGTTTAAAATGTTTCTATTCGTTCCAACCCAATTCGTTTCATGTTGGAACTCATAATTCAAACCAAATCCTTTGTTGTATTTATCGCCTATAAAATAAACACGTATACTACAAGTAGGTGTAAGTTTTACTTACCTTGCATCCGAAACATGCTTTTACTTCTTATTTGCTTCGTTTGACCCGCTTACTTTCCAAGCCTCCACCTAGCTTGTCAAGCGTCAAACTATCATCATAATTCGTAAGACGATTAGTTTAGTCATAATCATTTACGACTATTCCATCCTACGGGTTTTATGTCAAATTTATCATTCGTCCATATCAAAATTATCATTCGATCTAATCATTGGTCAGTTTGACTTTTTAAAAGTCAATTGACTTATCAACATATTCAAATGCACATTTGGTTCAATGAACTCACTTAGGCATATTTCATCCGAACTCTTAACGAAATCAAATTTCACATACTAACTAGTAGGCCGCGATTTCATTTAGGCATTTCATATCACTGAAAATGGGCTGTTTTTTGTGACTTGTTTAACCTGTTTACATGTCTTCAAAAATTATGATTTTTTTATATGGCGTACATCTCAGAGGGTTAGGCCTTGTGTTAAAATTTCAAGATCTAACTCTTTACCAAAAATTCATAAAAATTCATTTACTAAGCTGCAATCAGATTCGTCACTTCTGACTGCAGCTTACGGAAAAAATCATTTAAAATTCCTCGTTTATCCGATTGACGAAATTCCAATTGGCGATTCTTTTAATCACTTAAAACTTTCTACAGTAAGAATTTGAGACCACAACTCAATTCCTAAATTGAGTTATGACATTCGTAATGGGCTGCAAATTCTGCCAGAAAACGCAGCTTGAACCTTTGATACGGAAAAATTCATAAAACGCTCAATTCTCGTCGAAAAAATGCGATTCCAGTGGGGTTTTAAAGATATTTGCTGGAATTACATTTTAGACTCAAGAAACACATGTTTTTATCACGTTTTGTCCAGGTTACAGCCGATACAAGTCGGCTGTAAATTCTGATCAAGAGTCGTTTGAATTCAGCTTTCAATTTAAGCAAGTTCTTGACATCATAACACCATTTTAGCAATCAAAAACCCTAACAACAATCACCTTCAATGGTGTTCATGGATTTTTTTTACTAAAATTAGGCACGATTTCAACATATCTTGTCTAGGGTTTACTCCTAAACACTACAAGGTTCCTATTTCATCCATATAACAAGCATGCATCAACAATTTCGAATACCCTAAATTCATGAGAATTTCAAGTAGAGAATTAACATCAAATTTTACATACCTTACAACCCCTTGCGATGAGGATCACGATTCTAAGCTCGGATTTCGTTTTGGACCAGATTTGCACCTCCAATTGAGAGTTTTTGTGAGTTTTCTAGGGTTTGGAGCATGGGGATCGCCCCTGTCTTTCTTCTGATCGACCAGACTCCCATTTTGGGGTGTTTGGTTTATTTTTTATTTGTTTTATCAATTTTGGTTTCAATTTTAACAACTTAGGTCCCTCCACTTTAGTTTCTATAATAACTTTGGTTAATTTTAACCCTATTATAAGTTATTTCTAAACTATTAGCTAACTAGGTTAAAATCCCTAGTTAGCAAATTCTTGTTTATTTAAGAATCCTAATATTCACCGGGTTTCTTTTACCACTAAAGGTAAATTACCCGTCTTTTAGTATAAACGTGGTTTGATTACCAAACCCGTTTTCGGGGTGTTACACCTGCAAGGGACCTGGGTCAAATTTAGTAGGACCTCCTTCAATACTTCATGGTATTGGATGGCGGGAGTCCAAACTCTTTGATCCCCTCATAAGTTAAACTACTATTAATACTATAACCCGGCTACTTAGGACTGTATCCTTGCTGACTCAGACTACTTAGCTGAGGGTAACGTCACCTTCAAAAGAGGGGTCTACCATAATTTGCATTAATAACTTAATTAATTATCTTTCAATAATCTGACCCTTTAGGAATGTATCCTTGCTGACTCAAACTACTGTGTTGAGGGTAACGTCACCTCCAAAAGAGGGGCCTACTACAATAACTAAGATAATCTCTTAAATAAGTGCAAAAGTGCGGAAATAATCAACGGTTACACTAAACACGAGTCGGAACCAAGTGATTCAACTTGTCTATCTGTTTTTCTTTTATTTTTATTTTTCAGCATTTTAGTTAATTTTTATTTTCTTAGTTTAAAACATTTTTCTAAACTTTTGATTTGATTAGACGTTGAGGATAAACCGGTACTAAAAGCTCTTGTGTCCTTGGACGACCTCGGTATCTTGCCAACACTATACTACACTCACGATGGGTGCACTTGCCCATGTGTGTGTTTAGTGTTAGTAAATATCGTGTTTTATAAATTTAAAACTTGACTAAAAAGTGTTAGGAAGGGCTTAATAAATATATTAAAAACTAACGACACTTCACACGCATCATGCGCCTATCTTGTCCTTACCTGACAGTACCGATGGTTTTGTGGTCTATTGTGATGCTTCTCGACAAGGTCTTGGTTGCGTGCTGGTGCAATGGGACAAAGTCATCGCGTACGCGTCACGTTGAGAAGAACTATACAACTCACGACCTTGAACTGGGTGCGGTGATATTCGCGTTGAAGATTTGGCGTCATTACTTATATGGTACCCGCTGCAAGATTTTTACTGACCACAAGAATTTGCAACACATTTTTTATCAGAAGGATTTGAACATGAGACAGCGAAGATGGGTCGTGTGACAACTGGCCCAAACCGGTAATTTCCGTACACATTGATTATTGCTTAATGACTGCAATTATGAGTTTAATTGTCAGCAATGTCTGAACACATGATTAAACAAGTGAATTCATGCATGTTGTATACTACAAAATATTGCGTTATGCATAAACAAGAGCGTTACGTCAGAATAATAGTAAACTCACCGGTAAGACACAATGTGTCAACAGAACTGCAGAAAGCAGTCAGACATCAGAATTGAGGCCTAGGTGTAGGTCCGACAACAAGAATGCATTAAAACCCAAGAATACATACAAGGGTTAATATATATGCAATATGAAAGCAAAAATAAGCACTAAAAAGCACCCGAAACGCACTTTAAGTGCAGAATTTATACAAATCAGCAATAATTCCGCATTTAGACATATAAATATTATGCAGAAATGTCGTTTTGTTATCCAAAATATTTCCCTAAGTGTAGGGAATTGAAAGAGTACATGAAAGGTACTTAAAAGACACTAAAAAGTGTGATTTAGCACTTTAACGAATTGGTATGTAACCGAACAACCGGACTATACCCGGAACATGAAAATATTACTATTTTCACTAATTAGATTTTTCTGAGCCAGTTAGGGTCCCTGATTACCCTAACACCCGTCTTAACGCGCTATATATTACTAACGGAGTTTAATACTTAACTAACCTATTTAACCTAAACTCCATCCTAACTAAACTAGTTTAAATCGAACCAACCCCCCCCCCCCATCCTAACCGGCCCCAACCATGGGGAACACAAGGGTACCAAGTTCATTATTTTATTATGGGTTGTCTAGTATCTAGATGACATAATACCCATTGGGTAATGACACATGAATTAGCCTATAAATAACACCACTAAGCATGAGAGTTCATCCACTAATTATCACCAACTCACTCATCTCTCTCCCTTCCTCAAGGCTCTCGGCCGAACACCCCACCACCCATACACCCACCTTCGACTCTTGATCACTACATTCCATCATCATACAAGCTTCACAAGTCGCGTATTAGGAAGCTTGGTACACTCGGAACGCGAAGGACCTCCTTCTCTAGCTTTTATCCACCCACTTTTCGCCAAGATTCTTCCCTAGCCTTGAGCTAGAGGTATATCATTTAAAACTTGTTTTTACACTCATCTAAAGTGGTTAAAAGGAATATTGTCGGTTGAATCTCGTTAAAATGAAAGATGATGATTAAAAGTCTACTAAAAACACTTAAAGTGGTGGTTAATAGCATATAACTTGTGTAAAAGTCGTAGGACTTGAAATATGTGATTATTGAGACCCGATCTATGATGTGGTAGCTCGGATCTCCGTTTAACCCGACTTTGTAAGATCATGTATCTTCACATAAGCTCGTTTTTGACTAAATACAAGGGTTAAAGGCGAAACTCTACCACACAAGATGCATGAACTTGTGTGAAAATATTTTACTTGTGTAAAAGTGATTTAACCGGTAAAATGGTGTTTAAAACTAGCAGATCTACGTATCTGCAAGTGGTATTTTTGAAGAACCACACTTTAAAGAAATCACATGTTCTAAACCGGGTCTTACACAAACAAAAGTGGTTTTTGTGAACAAACAAGTGTATGGATACTTGTGTAACAAGGGTTTTAACAAAGAAATAATTTTCGTAAAAAACCGAGTAGAAGATGTAAAACTTCATACTCTTTAAAAATAAAGTTTTTAAGAAGTTAAACTTATTTTTAAAGATAACAAGACTTACTAAATGTGCTAGTAAGTTACTACACATTTTTGTAAATATTCAAGTTCATGAAATTAGTGAATATTGTTGACGATTATTGTTGATAATTGTTGTTGCTGATTGTTGATGATTGTTGATGATTTAAAAGAAAATAAACACACGTTTTGAAAACGTGGGAAACCTCCATTTTTAGGGGAAACTCTGTCAAAATTTTTATAAATTTTGACACTTAGAAAAATATAAGTTTTTGAGAAACTTATTCCCTAAAAATGTGTTTAAAAGCATTAACAAGGTTTCCCTAACTTTTGATGATAAGAAATGGTGATTTCTTGAAGAATAAAAATGGATAATAAGTATATATTTTTGAGAGAAAAAAAAATATATATTATTTTATCACCAAATTTTGTGCTAAGGGTATATAGTATGTGTTAAACGTGCTAGTGTATTAAGACTTAAAAATACACTAAATACTCATGAGGAGTAGAAATATAGAAATACACATACAAAACACAAGATACATGATTCGGGTGCAAAGTGCAAAACACAAAAGACTTATATTTATTTTTGAAGAAAATAATATAAGTAAGATACGTAGTTAAAAATATGGAATATTTTTAACACAAGAATATGTACACAAAAGAGAGTGACTGTACTTGTGCGACACAAGTCTAGTGACTAACGTTAAGAAAACGCGTATAGGTTACGACGTTAATTAAGCAAATCCGGTGGAGTTTACGACGCTAGGAACGCAAAGTTGTGAGTTCATGCTCCCCCTTTTCTCTTAACTGTTTTCAGTTTTATAACTTCGGGGGTGAAATACATGTTACGTGGTATAATAAACGAGAATTGATACTGGGTATAATAAACGAGAATTGATACTTGATATAATAAACGAGAATTGATACTTGGTGTAATAAACGAGAATTGGTACTTGGTATCATAAACGAGAAATAGTGTCACGAATAGGGTACCATAAGCACCATTAATCGTGTACATACTTAGACCGCAGAACAAAAGGTTAGATCTAACGGGTACTCGGGCAGCCCCACTCTTGGTGACCACTAGTACCGAGGAGTGTTTTTGTGTCTCCGTCGTGAATCGACAACTAGAAAAATGCCTATGGTTTGGTGACTTCCTATGTAGTGCCACACGTTAATGGCCTTGCAACCCATTAACTAAACAAGAATACTTTATTTGGTTTACACCACAAGAATACTTTATTTACACAAGAATACATTATTTGGTTTATACCACAAGAACACTTTATTTACACAAGAATACCTTATTTGGTTTATACCACAGGAATACTTTATTTACACAAGAATACCTTATTTGGTTTATACCACAAGAATACTTTATTCGGTTTACACTACAAGAATACTTTATTTTCACAAGATACTCGTTATGTTTTCATACAAAGTATACAAACGTGTTCAACACAAAACTGCATGAATTCACACCAACTTTATGTTGACGTTTTTCCAAAAACTCACATGTATTTCAGGTAACTAGGATGGATGTGCGCGCGGTTTTACTCATGCTCTTGGATGTCGCTTTGTTTATCTTTGAATAAAGTTGTAAACTCGTCAGACAAAATGCTGTCTTGTGATGTAAACACTTAAACCATGGTTTCGGTTATGCAATGTTTGACATTTTGAAACTAATTTATGAGCATGTAGTATGTTTACCTTTCGTATGCAATGAGAACCTTTCATGATCACACCTCGTGCTTCCGCCGCAGAAAGGGGTGTGACAGGTCGAGCTGTTGAATGATTACGATTGTGAGATCAAGTATCACCCGAGCAAGGCGAATGTTGTAGTAAACGCCTTGAGCCGCAAGGAGCGCGCAAAACCCCTAAGGGTGCGAGCCCTAGAGATGACCATACAAACTTATCTCACTACTCGGATTCGTGAAGCTCAGCAAGAAGCCTTAAGCCAGATAACCTACGAGCCGAAGCATTACGTGGAATGGAAGCGCAATTGTTGCCAAGGGAAGATGGAACGTTGTACTTCATGGAACGAATTTGGGTACCATTCTTCGGCGATCTACGCGCGCTTATTTTGGATGAAGCTCACAAGTCAAGGTACTCTATTCATCCTGGATCCGAAAAGATGTACCAAGACTTAAAGGACTATTATTGGTGGCCCAAGATGAAAGCCGACATCGCTACATATGTGAGTAACTACCTTACCTGTGCCAAAGTTAAGGTGGACTACCAGAAACCATCAGGGCAGCTACAACAACCTAAGATTCCCGTATGGAAGTGGGAACAGATATCGATGGATTTCATTACCAAGCTACCAAGAACCCAAAGAGGTCATGATATGATTTGGGTAATTGTTGATCGGCTCACAAAGTCAGCGCATTTCTTACCAATCAGTGAGAAAGATAGCACAAAGAAGTTGGCAGAAATTTATCTCAAGGAGATTGTGGCACGTCATGGAGTGCCTGTTTCCATCATATCCGACCGAGATAGTTGTTTTGTGTCAAGGATTTGGCAGACATTTCAGAAGGCTTTTGGATCACAGTTGAACCTTAGTACTGCCTTTCACCCTCAGACGGAGTGAGTATCCCAACTTCCACCAAAGTCCATCACACAAGCCTTTAGTACTGCCTTCCACAGTTGTGTGATGGACTTTGGTGGAAGTTGGGATACTCACTTGCCTTTAGTGGAGTTTTCCTACAATAATATTTATCACACCAGCATTCAGGCCGCCCTGTTTGAATCTTTATATGGACGTAAGTGTCGGTCCCTGTTGTGTTGGGCGGAGACCGGAGATAAACAGCTTATTGGTCCAGGGTTGGTTCAGGAAACTACAGACAAGATTGCTCAGATATGTGATTATATCAAGTCAGCACATGATAGACAGAAGAGTTACGCCGACAAGCGGCGGAAACCCTTGGAATTTGAAGTGGGAGATATGGTCTTGTTGAAAGTCTCGCCTTGGAAAGGCGTGGTACGGTTTGGTAAACGTGGAAAGTGGAACCCGCGTTACATTGGTCCTTTCCAGATTCTGGAGAAAATTGGAACCATTGCATACAAGCTGAAGCTTCCAGAAGAACTTAGCAGTGTCCACGACACGTTTCACATGTCTAATCTCAAGAAGAGTCCTACTCAAGAAACAGTCTTCATTCCCGCAAACGAGATTCACGTCAACGATAAACTCCAATTTACTAAAGAACCTGTTGAGGTTACATGGAGAAGTCGTATTAAACTCGTCAAGGTCCGTTGGGATTAACGTCATAGCCCAGAGTTTACATGGGAACGTGAAGACCAAATCAAGTCTAAGTATCCGCATTTGTTTCACAACTCCCCTGCAACCGATAACGCAGCTTGAATTTCGGGACGAAATTCTTTTAACGGCGAGAGAATGTGACAACTGGCACTTTTCCATGTAATATCCGTACAATGTGAACAGTAACTTGTAACATATGGTTGTGTATGTTGAATTTATGATGTGAATGATTTCATGATTTACTTTCAAAGAACCCACAATTACATTGCATGTTGTATGTTACTTATGACTATCAAATGCAACTTGAAACAGTTCAATTAGTGCACAGAAGAAACTAGCACATTTATCAGATAAACTAGAAGTACTGACGGGAGTTCAGTACTCAGACAGACATCATGTTAGGACACAGAATTAGTCCCGGAACCAAAGTTTATGCTAGAATTTCATGTAGGAAAGTATGGGTTATAAAACTGGCTACCGAGTGACGATTAAACACCAAAAAGTGCCCGAAACACGCTCTAAATGCAGAATTCTGCAAAATTCAGCAATTTAACATCAAAATATAATGCAGAAATAAGGTTTAATTGTCCAGAATAACTTGTAAAGTGTCAGGAATGAAAACTGTCATAAAAGGTATCTCATAACACACTAAACTACGCAATTTAGCACCTTCACGAACCGGTAACCTAACGAATAACCGGACACTACCCGAAACACCAAAATTGAACTAGAAGCATTGTTTCAACATCATGAAGCTAGTTATTACCAATAAACACCATGCTACACATCAAAACCTCTAAACACATTTAAACCTTTAACTAGATCACTTAAACCTTAACTAATCACCTAACTAATAGTTGAAACCAAACCAAGACCCCCCCCCCCCTCATGGACGGTTACAAAGAGGGTCCCACATCCCAACGTTATCTTGATTATTTTATTTGAAATGTCGGGAAGATATTGAACATGTGAACCATTGTGTAATGTTATGTTGGAGAGAAAGTTTATAAAACCATTAGTCTTTAATCCTTATCTCCTTCACATTCAAACACTCAACAAAACTCTTTCTTCTCCTCTACATAGCTCACGTCCAAACACCCCTTCTCTTCTTCTTCATTTTTCAATTCATTTACAAGCAATCGAAGGTGTATCAAGCATACTTAGGGAGGTTGCAAGCAAGGAGACTTGAAGGACCATCTTGTGGAGCTATTACCTACCTATTTTCTTCTTCATCTTGCATCTTGTTCTTCCCTAGCCCTTGTGCTAGTAGTAAGCTCTCTTGATCTTGTTTTTACACTTGATTTTAGTGGTTAAAGTACGTAGTAACTAAAGATTTAAATAATCACACCAAAACAAGAACATGAACATAAACATAAAGCTTGAAATCATGAAGATCTAAGTTGTTTAAGTGTATGTGATGAACTTGTTTGTTGATTTCTTGAATGTATGGTGTAGATCACCACATAGAAGCTTGCTAGATGGTGATTTAAAACATGATATAGCAAGTATGAGGATGAATCTTGAAAGATCTAGGTTGATCATCCTTTATGTTAAGTGTGAACTTGAAGATGAACTTGATTTTGTGTAGGATGATGATTCCTACAAGTTGTAAGTCTTAAAAATATAAGATTTCAAAGATAAAAATTTCAATAAAATAAAGTTTACTTCAAGATTTAACATGACTTGGTTTTTGAAAGAAAGTAAACATGTTTTAAGTGTTAAATGGAACACTTGATGTATGGAAAACATGAAAAATTCAAGAAGATGAATTTTTATAAAAGTGTGTCACAAGTTGTAAAGAATGAAATCTTGTAAAAATGAACCTTATGAAATAAAAATCATGTTTTTAGTATTGTTAAACCATGGTAAAATACTACAAGAATTTATAAAACTTCAAGTTCATACCATCTTGTAGAAGTGCATGATATGGCTTATGGTAAGTTGTAGGATAATTGTTGATGATTGATGATGAATTTTGAAAAGAAAATGATATGCTAATAAGCATGGGAACCTCCATTTTCAAGGGGAACTACGGCAATTTTTTTGTAAAAATTCAACACTTAGAAAAATATTTTTAAACAAGTGTTTACAAGTAATTTTTTTATCATGGTTTTAAGTATAAACTTTGCCATAATTTTTGTTATAAAAATTACAAGTATTAGAGGTTGATTTTTAATAATAAAAATGACTAAGTATATATTTTGGAAAATATATATTTAGAAGTCACAAAAATTATAAGCTACGTGTATATTGCTTGTATTAGTTATACTAAAAATTAGGAACCATGAAAATAATATATCACACCAAAATACTAAAAATTATTATTACTATATGATAATAATACAACTGAATGAATAATTGTTTTAATATATTATATTACTATTACTATTACTTTACTATATGATAATAATACAACTGAATGAACAGTTGTTTTAATATATTATATTAATAATATATATAGTAATATAATTATTATTATTATTTTCTTTGCTTTCTCAATTGGATAAGCTTAGTGTTAACCAATACTAGTATCGAAAATACAGGTACGGTCTGGTTCATTATCGGTGCATTAAGGTCAAAATCGGTACCAGCCTGATACAGAAAACTGAATGAACAGTTGTTTTAATATATTATATTACTATTACTTTACTATATGATAATAATACAACTGAATGAACAGTTGTTTTAATATATTATATTAATAATATATATAGTAATATAATAATTATTATTATTATTTTCTTTGCTTTCTCAATTGGATAAGCTTAGTGTTAACCAATAGTGGTATCGAAAATACAGGTACGGTCTGGTTCATTATCGGTGCATTAAGGTCAAAATCGGTACCAGCCTGATACAGAAAACGGCAAAAGTCGGTACCGGATTAAGTTTGAATATCTTTTATTTCGAGAAATTTGGTACTGCTACACGGTACTATTTACTCATCCCTGATCACGGGTGCCATACAAACAACAACGGTATCGTACAACTTTTTATTGTTGATTTTCTTCAACTTTTAATGATTTCTTTTTTTAGTTTCAGGGGTAGGGATGAGCTCGGTGGCAACCGATACCGAAAATACCGGTTACGGTACCGGCATATGAAAGTAAAAATCGGTAGCGAACCGGTACTAGGAACGTCAAAAGTCGGTACCCAATTGGTACTTAGGATCCTTCGGTTTGAGAAATTCGGTACCGATACCCAGTATTATTTGCTCATCTCTGACCACGGGTTTAATACGAATAACATCATTAACATACAACTTTTTTGGTTTATTTTCTTTCGATTATGTTTTACTGTTTTTTACATTTTCTTTTTATTTTTGTTAGTGGTTCCGCGTGCAACACGCTCATAGTGATTTCAAAACACATGTAAACACAAACTAAATAACAAAAGAAGTTTGCCGCAACGCGGCTATGGTGATAAACCTAGTTGTAATATGAAATATTACAAGAATCACAATAAAATAAATTTATAACCTATACCCAAATATTGGACGATTCGGACAACGGACACTTTGGACTATATATATATATATATATATTCCGGAAATAAATTCATATCTTGACAAATGTGGTAAACGGTATTTTTTAAACCGAAGAAACGGCAAAGTATGGATTTTTACAACTATTATAAAATATATCATATTTTGTCAAATTGGAAAAATATTATTTTTGAAGTGGAGGAAAATATATATTTTCATAAACAACTCAAAAATATATTATTTTGGTGAAAACTAAAAATATATATTTTTCTAACTTTAATCTTAAAAATATATTATTTTTAAGATATATGTGAAAGTATACATATTTTTACCAAATAAAATTTATAGATATTTTTCTATAAAATTCTCTTAAAATATATATATTTTAAGAATATAAAGTTGGTGATTTTTAATTGTACAAAAATAATATTCCGGAAAATTAAATGTAAATTAAGCATAAAATACTTGATAAATACAAGAAAATACGTATTCCTATACGTATAAATACATACCGGCATACACTACCAACACTTGGTAAAATACCCATATACAATTATTATACACAAGTATGAGAATACAAAATAACATACTTGAAATACAAGTATACCTTTTTTTATATTATATTTTTTTCAAATGTACTTAAACTATAAAAGAACAATATTAGGGGAATATACTTGGAAATACATAAGTATGAACCGTATGACAAACAAGTTAAAAATATATTATTTTTAACAATATTCCGAATAATTGTATGAAAATAATTAAAGTTAAAATATCCTTATTTTAACTAATATTTATATAATCTGGAATTATATAATTATATATACAACATACACCAAGAGTGTAACTCAAAGTATACCAAAAATTCCAAAATAAGTCTTAATAGATAACTAAGGCTAAGAGTCGTTACACGACCTAAACGTCTAATAAAACATAGCACGTGTGTAGGTAGTGGTACGACCTGTGAAGGGGAACTTTGAGTACACGAGACAGCTGACGCAAACTAGTGAGTTCATGTCCCCCTTTTCTCTTAACTGTTTTCGGATTTATAACTTTCGGAGATGAAATACATGTCAACTTGTGTATGATTTAGCTAAGGAATGAAGTATTAGATCATGTGAGCATAGGCTTAAATTGAAGTGCCATTAATCCTTTTAAGGACCACGGAACAAAGGTTGGATCTAATGGGTACGGGCGAGCCCCACTCACGGTCCATGGGTGACCACTTAGAGTGCTGTTGTGTCCCGGTCGAGGTGATTCGACACCAAAAATCGTCTACTCGGGTTGAGTACTTCCTATGTCGTCACATTTATTAATGTCTTTGCAAAACATTAATGATCTGTTCATAGACACTTTACATACCTACTTACAACTAATCGTTTAAATGTTTTGGAGACTCATTTGTTGCGTATACACATAAAACGAATGAACTCGCTCAACTTTTGTTGATTTTTCAACTTAAATGTATTTTAGGAAGATGAAGGGATCTTGGTGCG